>JAHDVE020010340.1:0-119822 GCA_022606495.2 Halesus radiatus
CGACGTTTTGCCTACAATGACAATCATTACATTGAAGTGAATAAATGCCCGAGTGGCCTAAACTGTCTTCTTTATCTTTACCACTTTTAGGCCTATGCTACGATGAAATCGCCAATTTTGACAGTACGATTAACTTTTTTACACACATTTGGCGATATTTTTTACATTTTTTCAATCTATTCTGCAATATGGTGAACATTATAAGTGTGTACGCTCATATTATAAAAATTTCATTATGTGAGATATTTCAAAAGACCGATTCTTATCAACATACAAAAAACTTAATAATGTTTGTTTAAAAAAATAATAATACGGTATTACAAGGGAGGAGATATTCTAACACCACTTTCTAAATTTTCATTAGACATAATAAATACTAGTTACCGTTTTCTGTGAATTCTAATCTTCGACACTGTTTTAAATTATGTGATATATATGCTAGAATGTCTAAACGAGGTGAAATTTGAAAAACAGTGAGGGCTTTTTTTAACGTTTTACCTAATGTTTCTTATCATGGAACTCAAAAGTTAACAATTTATCTTTTATATTTTCTTCAAATGCTTTATAACTTTGTGGCATCATTATTAATTATATAATTGAAAATACACTTTGTATATACCACTTTATTTAAAATATATAAATATTTCTACATGTTTCGATAGCAATGCTATCATCTTCAGGAATAAATGAATACTATTATTATTAATTAATACTATGTATTCATTTATTCCTGAAGATGATAGCATTGCTATCGAAACATGTAGAAATATTTATATATTTTAAGGAAAGTGGTATATACAAAGTGTATTTTCAATTATATAATTTATCTTTTTTTAACTGGAAACCTTAGACATTCTCTTAACTATTCGTATCGAATTTACATATAAATCATATTAAAAAGTGCATATTTTTGAGTGCTCAATCAGGATCGTTTATTGAATTTATTGGTGTGTTTTGTCAGTAGATTTACCAGGAATGCATTCGGTGTTGGTGATATTGCACTCGTGGCAATAATTAAACAATGAATTTATTGGTGTGTTTTGTCAGTAGACGTACTAGGAGTGCGTTGGGTGATGGCGGCGATGCACTCGCGGCAATAATTAAACAATTAATTTATTGGTGTGTTTTGTTAGTAGATGAACAAGGAGTGCATTGGGTGATGGTGATGTTGCACTCGCAGCAATAATTAAACAATTGATTTATTGGTGTGTTTTGTCAGTAGACGTACTAAGAGTGCGATAAGTGATGGCGATGTTGCACTCGTGGCAATAATTAAACAATGAATTTATTGGTGTGTTTTGTCAGTAGACGTACTAGGAGTGCGATGGATGATGGCGATATTGCACTCGTGGCAATAATTAAACAATGAATTTATTGGTGTGTTTCGGAACAAACTTCGCTGCCACACGTTCCATGCCCAAAACATCCGAGAAAATTGCATGGCATGAGCCGATTGATATGCCAACATCCTCTGCAACTTCCCTAAGAGTGATTCGACGATTTTCCAAAACCGTTTTCTTCACTGTTTCGATGTTTTCTTTGTTTGTCGACGTGGTTGCAACTCCAGGACGCTCATCGTTATTAACATCTTCTCGGCCTTCTGTAAAGCGCTTGTACCACTTATAAACACTTTTTTGACACAAAGTAGACTCGCCGAATGCCACAGTCAACATTTTAAGTGCGTTGGAGCACTTGATTCCATTTTAACGCAAAATTTAATACATATTCTTTGATCCATTTTTTCCAAAGTAAAAAATCGAAAAACACACAAAAACGTGTATAACCTTTCCAGTTGTCAAAAACAAACCACTAATCCAAAATGGCTGATAATGCTAACATACGATAAACATATGTGTACCAACATAACAACAACAAAATTCGATAATCGAATATACACAGCCCGCGAAAATTCAAAATTCACCTTTTCTTTTGAACACACCTCGTATGTACTATCTTATGTCTATGATTAAAATTAAAATTGCACCTGACATGAAAAAAAAAATTGATATTAAGAACCTGTTGTTAAACTGATATCTAGAAATTTAACGTGACTTTATTGTTACGTGTAACATTTGAAAAATTAAGGAAAATTCAATAGTTCAGCTGATAGAAAGGGGTTCCCGGATAAAATACAGTTCCTGGGTTCGGGTGTCATAATAATTTATTTATATTGGGTTTTTTCTGTTTAACAAAATTCTCATTGTATTGGGAAAATACACTATGTAATGCCTCACTAACTCCTACATAATCCGAAATCTCTCGGAATGGGGTAGACATAATGAGTAAACGAAATGAAACTTTGGATCATATTCACGCATTAAGGTTCTGAAACACTGGTCCCGCGTCGGTACGTAACATATTAATGGATCTTTTTAAGGAAGTTTCCTAATCTTTTTCCTTAGGCTTAAAGACTTCTTGATTAACTGCGGATTTCCGGTGAGACATAGTAAAAAGATTCTAAATATATTGTTCAGAGATTATTTGAAAACACAAAATTAAAAAATATCTTCAAATAACACACGATTTTGAACCAAAACTTTTAAAAACAATTAGGTTATATTATAATGCATTTTAATACATTTATTTTTATCTTTCAATAGCATAAATAAGTCTTTTAACGAAGAATTGCGTTTTGTAAAAAGGTACCTACCTCACTATATAGTACTGACCTGTTTATTCTGTCAGTACTTCTAAAAGTGACATTTGCCCGCATTTATATTTTCCTGTATAATTGTAAAACTTAATAGTCGATAATGTTAAAAGTTGATAATAACCTAGTTGGTAACTTACTCAAAATTGAGTTTTTCTCTTGTTAAAACTACGCAAATATTGGTATTTTTAATGAATTTCATTTGATGAATGACAGCTGGCTGTCATCCGAGAGACCCCGAACCGCAATTAAGCAAGAAATCTTTAAGCCTAAGGAAAACGATAAGGAACCTTGATTGTTTTCTAATATGTTAAGCCTAAAGAAAACGATAAGGAACCTTCCTTAAAAAGAACGGGAATAGGCCTCTTGGATAACTTACAATCCATAAATTCTACAATAAAATGGTCAATTTTACCAGACTAAAATCATTTCAAGGGCGCTTATATTTCATAAGAAAATAAATGCTTTAACAACACACTTATCTTCTATTC
Source organism: Halesus radiatus (assembly GCA_022606495.2). NCBI lineage: Eukaryota > Metazoa > Arthropoda > Insecta > Trichoptera > Limnephilidae > Halesus > Halesus radiatus. The sequence continues at coordinate 3,142 of JAHDVE020010340.1, forward strand.
TTTTATAATTTTTTTTAATCATTTAAATTCTATGGTGAAGCCGGGTAGTAAGGCTACTTTGATAGCACTTAAATATTTTATTTTCAAGAATTAAACCCACTACTCGTTTAAATTACAACATATTAATGGAAAAGCTCTCATCCAATTAGTCGCAGCGTTTCATAAATTGAATTTCTATTGAGTGGTATACAAGACTGAATTCACATTCGAATAAGAGCAGCCGATAGCCAATCAACACAACAATGTGGCGCTCTAAAGTGGAAGAAACCCCTGAAAGCATTTACAAAATAAATCATATACATGCCTTTATAAACAAAATAGAACCATTTCCTATACTAAACGTGGTTTTTGGACTAAGAAGTTGGCGTATTGTAGAGGACAAATATTTGACGAGTTCACACTGGACAACTAAAATCTACATTACCATAATTAGTGTATTATTTTTCTTCGCATCTGTGACATTCATTCCATCTATTCTCATTCCATTTCGAGGTTCTTTTATGTTTTATTCAGCAAAACTTATACTGTATACAGCAGGAACGGTGAACATATTGTTTATTTGGCTATCCAATATAAATACCAAAACAGTTATGAAAATCTTTAAAAAATTTGACGAGATAGAATTTTTTGTTCCACTATTGAATGGATTTATTCACGGAAAGAGTCGTGTCTTTTTTTCGATTCACTTGCTTTCAATAGCATATGTTTCATATAATGCAATACTTGTGTTTCAAGCGATCAACTATTCAATGAAATTGGACGTGTTTTTGGATATTTTTAAAAGCCTTTGGCGATATTTTTACGCATTTTCAACAAATTTTGTAGTATTCTAGCTTTGCAATATCGTGAATATGTTAAGTTCGTACGCGAATATTATGAAAATAGCGATCTGTAAGATGTTCAAAAAGCCAGAATACTACCAGGAACCAAATGATCCAGTCATGTGTGTCTTAAAAGGAAAAATTATACAGAATACGAAACACGACCCCACGAAGGAGCACATTTTTTCTGAACTGGACTTGGTATCAATTGAGATAATGTATGAGAAACTAATGGACACGGTTGAGCTAACAAATTCCAAATTTAACTCCGTAGTAAGTTTTGAAGATTTTGAAATTTATGGAATAACTTTCGACAGCTAACTGCAAAATTTGGGTAGGAGTTTCTCAATAAATTATATTTGTTATAGCTTCTTCTTGGCCCATTGCCTTTTGTTATTGACATAATAGTAACCTTTCCTGACATGTTCAACAATAAGGATAACTATAAAGTAGGCTTTAAAAAAGAATAAATTTTCACAACATTGATAATACCTATAAAAGAAACATTCATTATTCTTCATAAAATATTAAAAAAATATTTTCAGAAAAAACTGCACATTTTAATCTACTAGATACAATTATATCGATCATTATGTGATTAAAAAATATTAGATTCTTTTCTTATAAATTATGCATTTTCCCTCAACAGTCATCATTTGGGATCACGATTCGTGGATTATGGGTAGTCCATCATTTTATGAATATATTCTGCATAGCAATGGTCAATGAAGTGCTGCAAGACAACGTTAAAAACTTGCACCAAATATCTATAAGATTATTGGCATTTTTTAATACGCAAACGTGTAAGTGTACACAGATTTTAATTATAAATTAACTCGATGTAAACGCATTAAATAAGCTAGTACTAGTGAAAGGGGGTGGAAAGCGACAACACCTTTAGGGAATATTAAGAAAATTAAGAAACACCGAATTATACAAGTTTATGGATAATGTCCCGCTAACGTATAAAGAAGCCTTCATTGTGGAACCAGAAGACATTGCTAATCACCCAATAATGATCCTGAAGGGTGATTTCTGATATTTTTATGGATAAGGAATTATCCTTTACTTAACCGCGGTTCCGATTCTTTCGGATGACAGCAAAAATTTTAAGTTACTTAGCGATATTATCTTTAAGCGAAAGAAACCTGTAGCACTTACTGTAAAATAATTACTGTATAATTAATTACTGTCAATTAATTACTGTATAATGAATTACTGTCAATTTTTACTATATGATTTACTGTCAATTAATTATTGTATAATGAATTACGGTCAAATGATTACTGTCTAATGGATCACTGTCAATTAATTACTGTATAATTAATTACTGCATAATTAATTAATTTATAATTAATTACTGCATAATTAATTAATTTATAATTAATTACTGTATAATTAATTACAATAAATTACTTACTGTAAAATTAATTACTGTAAATTAATTATTCCATAATTAAACACTGTCATTCGGGGATTGATACATTCCTTAGTGTGAAATTTTATTTATTTTATCGATATCGCTAAGTAGCTAATGATTCTAGCTGTCTGAAAGAATCGGAAAAAGCAGTGAAGCAAAAAGTCTTTAGCTTTAAGAATAATCCTTAAAAAGAACTGAAATCGTCTTCCTGGTGAACACTCCGGAAAGAAATAATTTACAACACATTGATGGCATTACAATTGACTTACGGCTTCAATGCCACAGATGCCAAATTAGAGCTTTTCAGACCATATCCTCATCAATAGGATTAAATACTAACTTTACGAGTGTTTTTGTTTTCCACCAGCAGATAAACATAATTTATTGTGAGTTTTTCAAAATTTATTTTTGCAGATTCGAGAAATAAGTCTGGCCTAAAACGCTTCCACAAATTATTGTTGCAGCGGAAACCCGATATGACTGCCTGTAAAATGTTCTCTTTCAATTTTGCATACATTTTAACTCTGGCAGCCTTCATGGCTAATTATGTTATGATTTTGATTCCAATTCAACTGAAATTATAAATTGTTTATTTTCAGGTATAAAATATTATTTCTCCTAATATCAAAGACGTATTTGATATTCCGCAATATCTCTCTCTCGAAAAAGAAATAAATTTAATATCGTATTTTCCATAGAAATATGAAGAAAGAAAAAATGCGTCTTTGATTTTTTCAGATTAAAGAAATATACCATTTGCCCTGCAATTTTATTACGTGGGTTGGAACATACTAGCAAAGATTAGCAAATAAATTTGATAACCACTCCAAATCGGTATTCGTACTCGGCAAGCATGGGTACATATTGTAATAATTTTACCACTTACTCAATTTTATCCCTGTTTTAATCAATCTCGTTTTTCATCAAAGGCGGCGTGGGAAAGTTAATTTTTTCATGAACATAAACTGGGGTACTTTTGTTCAGATCTCCCCTTTCATAAATTTACTAACAATGTTGGGTATTTGATAAATTATAAGAAATCATTTGTAAAGTGTTCCATTAGAAATTAATTCGTTTGAGAAAGGGCGATTGAATTGAAAGGTCAACCAATTAGTCATATTATTAATTATAATAAAATGGTTTTAATCATTAGACTTTATCGAAAGGTACCTGCGATATGTTATATATTGTGATGTTTGAATTAGAAACCCGGTTGTATTACTAACGACAACATTCATTTTCAAAAGCCACTTCACAATCGATCGATCCAATAATGTTAAGATCAAAAGACCAACCAAACCTTAAAGTACATAATATCGCGGCTTTTACAAGAAAAATTGAGCCATTTCCGATACTTCACCTGGCATTCGGCTTAAGAAGTTGGCGCGTTGTGACGGGAAATATTTTAACAAATTTACACTGGACCGTCAAAGCATACATTATTATAGTTTGTTCGATCTTTTTGTACGTTTCTGTTACGTTCATTCCGCCTTACTTTATTCAAACTCAAACATCTTATATATTTTGCGCCGCAACTGTGACCCTTTACACTACCGGGTCAGTAAACTTATCGCTGATGTGGCTAACTAATTTAAATACTAAAGCTGTTGTAAAGATTTTGAAAAACTTCGATATTTTAGAAAGTTTTGTGCCAAAACTGAATGGATTTGTTCATGGAAAGAGTCGCGTATTTTTATTGATTCACTTAATGTCTTTTGCGTATATCATATATAATGCCATCCTTTTGTTTAACATGACAAACGTATCATCTTACAAATTGTATTCAAACCTTTGGCGATTTGTGTTCTCTTTAACAAATGATTTAATAATGTATCAAATTTGTAACATCGTGAACATGTTAAGTTCGTACGCTAATATTATGAAAATAGCAATTTGTAAGAAATTCAATGAGCCTGAATATTATCTCAAGCAAAATGATCCAGTGATGTTTTTCCTAAAAACTAAAATAATTCAATACACCACGCTTAATCCAATGAAGGAGCATGTATTTGCAAAACTGGATTTAGTAACAATGGAAATAATGAATGATAAACTCGTGGAAACAGTGGAGCTAACGAATAATAAATTTAATATTATCGTAAGTTTGAAATAATCATTTCTTTTGTCTTCTGTTTATCTGATGGAAAGTATTTGTAATATTTCTCTTTGTTTCAGCTTCTACTTGCCCCTCTACCTTTTGTGCTGCACGCAATTGTAACCGTACCTAATATGGTTAAGTATAAGGTGAGTTATAAATATAAACACAAAACTGTGTTTGTTACGACTTAACAAACAGTTCGATTTTAAAATCTGAGATTTATCTTACTTGATTGTACACTCTCTTTTTAAATAAACATCTTAAAAATGGATCAAACAATTTGACATCTTTTGGCATCACTTATCTGAATATTTAGAATCTTTACAGCCCATGGTAGACATACATTTTCGAGAGAAATAAGTCGTATCCATCAAAATATTCCAGAAATTAAAAGCCGAGTAATTTTCATGATGCCAAATTTCACCGTTTTCTGCTTTGTATTAAGATTATTTGTTTTGACTTTTCGACCCCTTGGGATAACAAGGTTCCGTCTGATGCGGCAAAATTATGCGATAATGAGCCTTAAAGTTGCTTTCTCTAGAGCACATTGTCGCATGATATTGCTGTGTCAGATGGAACCTCGTTATTCTAATGGATCGTTTTGATCTGGTGTGACAGTTTTACTTAAAAATGTTGATGTTTTTATTCCTTTACAGTCGGCTTTTTGGGTAATGGTACACAGCATATGGATAGTACACCATTACCTTAATATGTTTGGTATAGCGATGGTCAATGAAGTGCTCCAGGATGATGTTCGAAACATAAGGCAGATAATTAGACAAATCCTGGCATTTTCAAGCAGAGAAATGGGTTAGCATTCAATATTAGTTACTAAAACATAAATACCTCAACTTTCTGGAAGTAATCAGGTATATTTTAAAATAATTATTCACATTTGTATCTGCATAGTAGACCTACTGTTTTATTTTATTTTATATGTTGTGTAATATTCTCTATGAACATTGTAACGATGTAAAGATATGGAGAACGCCCAGATCCAGTCTCTTCGACAATATTCAAGTACGCATTGGTATGCGATAATCTCACACAACTCTCCAGTAGGTGAAGGTAGGGCTTGCTAGTTTTTTTTTAATGCTAAGTAAACTTTTTTTTATTTAAAAAATTAAAATGTTTTTGGAGTTAGTATCCAGGGGGCGGTCATTGTCTTCCAGGAAAATGTGGAATTGAATATTAATGATGCGGGTGGTTCACCCTTTTCTGGGTCGTTTGGCATAACCGAGAAATATCTAACCAATCTAAATAGTCAACCTACCGCTGTGTTATTCAAATGTAATACAATATTATATATATATATGTATTAATATATCGCAGTATTTTTAATTTATCATTATTAAAACATCACATTTTTTTGCAGATCCCATGCAAAAATCCGGCCTGCGACGCTTACATAAATGTATGAGGGAGCGGAAACCTGACATCAATGGCTGTAAAATGTTCTCATTCAACTTTGCGTTCATGCTAACTCTAGTGGCCGTCATGGCTAACTATATCGTGATTTTAATTCCCATTAGGTAAACGTAAATCACTAGACACTTACCGATATCATGTTATCATTTTTTTAAATAACATGTAACTCTCCAATCTGCTGAAATAATACCGGTTATACTTATTACGCAACTACGCTATTAGTCCCAGAGCGAAGGAGTTTGAGGGCTGGCGCAACGTTACCACTCGATCATCGTATTCCCGAAATGTTTTAAAAATTTCATGGAAACTTACATCCGGAACTTAATTACTCCGTAATGAGTTGCAGAACAGAGATACGTGTATGTGACGTGCATTTACCGTGCGGTAGTAGGGGTAGTTAGGTATGTTTGAAGGTGGGCGAAGTTAAGTTGGTTTTACAATTAATTAAAAGTTTTAAAAAATTCACGAAAAACATTTTTCAAGGTACGTGGTACAATTTAAAAAAAACATGATTTTTTTCCAAATTTTATTCCATTTTTTTTGGTATTCTAATAGAATATTAATAATAAATTATACTAGACTTCACTCAATGATGTTAATTATTTATCTTTTTTGTACACGGAAAAAGAAAGCGAAATAGAATCTATTACTCAAGTAATCACATTTTTAAGGAATGATTGTTTCTTTTTCAAAATATATATATATATATATATATATATATATAAATGTATATATTTTTTTTAATATTCAACTGTAGAGTTGTTTATGTCTACGAAAGATGAAAATATTTTACTGCTTACCAATAAATCTATTTTTTAACTGTACTAAAAAAAAGAAGTTATATTGCAAGCGAAATTTTTTAATTTTTGTTAAATGTAGTAGACCTTTTTTCGCTAAAATTTTAAGACGTTTTCAAAAAAGAGTATCACAAAGTAACACATTATTTATGATATCGTGATTTGTAATATTCATTACCATTTATTTATCTGTTAATAAATAATATTAAAAAAATCTATTAGTAACTATCATCCTCAACCTAATTTATTTACCTTCCAGAAAGTCGCACTTTCCTGTGAGCATTCCCAAATAATTTCTATGAAAATAAAGTAATGACAAACAAATCTCATTCCGTAATTATGTTCATTGAGTATTTTTATTGTTCAAGTACAACTCACCTATCTGTATGTATTTTTATTATCTGCGTTTGAAGTAACATAATATCTAAATCAATAATAATAATATACAACACCGAGAGCCCAACGTAGATTTTATTTCTTGTAAAACTACTTCAAACCATCAACAATGAATAAGAATTAACAAAAAATAAAGTAACTTATTAAGACTTAAAAACAACAGTGAACCACAAAATAATTGAACGCCGAGAGTGGTGTCGCGCCAAATCACCTAAATCCGGCACCGTGCGGCGGCAATAATGAGAGCACAGTGGTCCCGCTCTCAATGTAAGACGGTTATAGCTATTGAACTTACTAACTAATCATCACGCCGTTTCCCCGCAGGGGTAGGCAGAGAGGACGGACCGCCAAACAACTCGATCTTGGCATACACTTCTTGCTTCATTCACATTCATACATCGTCTCATACATTCTCTTCTATTATAGCCTATTTATGTTTAATAAACATTTAAAACATATAATATTGTATTTGAAAGGCAATTTGTTTATAAATATTATTATTTTTTTTTTTTAAGAAGAAGGTATTTTCCAAAATGTCTATGTTTTCAACCGTAACGGCCATTCTTCCCAACTTTTTGAATGATCAATCTGAGTCATCGATCAGCTGTGTTTTGTTAATTATTAGCTCTGTTTGCCTGTTTCCAGGCATTTTTCAACATAAATTGTCTATGGAGGTATCTGCCCACTATAAAATAGTTTCCTCCCACTTTCATACACTATAAAATAGTAGCCCCCCACTTTTAAAACAATAGAGTGACATGAAAGTAAAAACGTTTGATGTAAAAATAACATAGATGAGTTAATATTGGTAGTTTATGTTTTAAAAAGTAATATATAATAATTATAGATAATCGTAAAAAGCATTTACTTTGTGGCTTGCCATAATTACAATATAAATACATAAATTTGTTTTAAACCACATATAGACCGGTTTCGGAAGTACCCTTCCTTCGTCAAGACAATATAGCCTTGACGTTTTAATATAAGTATTAATATACAGTGTTAATATAGTCATGACGAACTGATTAAAAAAATATGTCTGTGTTTATATGAGTAGATATAATGAATACAATAATTGCGTTTATTTTATTTTATTATTTTTACAATAAAATACCCAATTATTTACCTCTCTCCCAACTTATTGTCATTATTTGTCTATTTTTATATATCTATGTTTTCAGTACACATTATATTCCGACGAGGAAACCACTGGTTTTCAAACATGTTGATATTTATTTATAAAATACTCATTTAAACAAAATATTTTAAAATTAATTAAATAATAAACTTTGTTTTCATCACGTTATAAATATACATAAATAAATTATTTTTATTGTTAATATTAATATGAAAATAAATTGAAGAGATAGTTATTTTAAAAAAGTATTTGATTATTTATTAAATTTAATTAGCTATTAACGCTTTCTGTACCAGACGTGTCCTGGCACACAAGCGAACTGTGGAGGCCTGCTGATCCCAATCTACGAAGCGGTCTGGAGGGGAGGGGGTGGCGACCTATCGTTCCCTCTTGCAAGAGGGAACGACGACGATTTCTGTATCACTTTGCCTTTTGCACAAAAATCTTTTTTGTGCAGAAACTCCTGCGGCTGTACAAATCCGTTTTCACAATACACACTTTTGTGCAAACTCGGATTCTGCTCTGCGTGCCTTGTCCGTGGTCATTCGGTGGTCTGGTTCCGTGAGTGTTGGTCGTCCGGGGGATGGTCCAAGAGTCAGCGGGGGATCAAAGAAGAAGAAGGCAGGTCGGTTTCAAGTAGAGCGAGGTAGAGCGGTCGGTGGAGCAGAGGTGATATCGGTTGGAGTGTCGCTGGATGACTGCCGAATTGCCCGTTTTCGGCCTGTATACAAATACCACCTAGGCACTACGCCGGGCGGCCTAGTTGGCATCTCACGGCGCTATCGACACAAAAATGTGCATCGAGTAGCGCCGTGAGATTTACTCGACATCACCGTCTCCCTCCCACCGCGTCATCTCGCTCTGTCATTTTTATTCCATTCAAAGTTAGAGTGGTCTGGGGGAACACGCTCATCCCCAGACCACGCGACATATATAAAAATATCGAGAATCACCCGCAATCGACCGACGTTCGAGCCCCCCACTGAAGGCTAGGTACAGGCAGTCGGCACTGTATCGCCTGCTGCCCAATACCGACACCGTCCAGTTCCTGAGGAGGACCAAGACTGGTCACATCAAGGTCACGTTTCCTCCCACAGGTGAATCAAGTCAGGAAGAGATGCCCCAGTCTACGGCCGAACATCAGCCCACGGCGGGGCCATCATCAGCCCCCCACCGCGCACCACCAGGACCAGCATCTTCATATAAGCCCCCATCAAGACCGGGGGCTGTATTGGAGACCTTCCCTCCACTAGGCGACGGCTGACGCCACCCAACCAACCCTATCAAGCGGCCCCACTCACCGAACGCGGAGAATGCAGCCATGGTCAGATGCGATAATCGCTTCTCAGGCCTTGCCGAGGTGAGCGAGGGCGGCGGCCCGCCGCGCACAAAGCGCGCAAATATTAATCATTCTTCTCCCTCCGCAGGTGAAGCAGCAAGGAGGGATCGAGTTCCTCCAGTTGTGATGACCTTGGGTGCCATGACGCACCTGCAGATCACCACGAGCATTCAGAACCACCTCGGACCGGGTAAGAATTTTAACATACGATATAATAGGGGCGGCACGGCGAACATCTTCGTGCGCTCGATGGAGGACCACCGGGACCTCACCAACGGACTACGAGCGGGAGCAGCAAGCTTCCACACCTTCACGGCGGAGGCCGAGAAGACCAAGAAGTCAGTGATCAAGGGCCTACCCGATGTGGATATCGACCACATCAAAGAAGACCTTGAGAGCCAAGGCTACCCGGCCATAAGAGTGGTGAAGATGACGGCGGAATACCCGCTATACTTGGCCCACTTCAATAAGGAAGTGGATATGGGGAGGCTGAGGGCCTCCATCAAGTGCCTGTGCCACTGCAGGATCAGGTTGCAGAAGTACCGCAGCAAGCACCTGCAGCACGGCACCCAGTGCTACCGATGCCAGGGGTTCGGCCATGGCTCGAGGAACTGTTCACACACGGCGAGATGTGTGAAAAGCCTGCTGGAGCACGCATTCTCAGAGTGCCCCAAGACGACCAGGGACGAGCCCGCCGCATGCTGCAACTGCGGAGGTCCGCACCCGACGAACTATGGTGAATGCCCGTAGCGCGTGGCGTACGTGGCGACTCTTCAGCCGCGCACCAACACCGCCCAGCGATACAGCAGGCCGCCTCCTCACGCAGCAAGTGCGACAAGGACGGACGAACGCTCATGGGCGAACATAGCGGCAGGCACAGCCGGCCCCACGCCAACAGCACGCCAGCAGCACGCCAGCAGACAGCCGGCCCCATCCCAACACCACGCCAACAGCCAGAGCGCCCGCCGCCGGCTCAAGAATCCTCACCACAAGCCGAAGACGACCTGGATATAATGTCCCTCCTCCAAGGCCTCCTCCGCGTCCGCTCACAGCTGGCTCGGTGCAACTCACGAACGGAGAAGCTCGTCATCTTGATGGAGCTGATCACGTCCACGCTCGATGGCTGAGCACGGGGCCGTGAAGATCCTCCTGTGGAACGCCCAAGGCATCCGCTTCAAGACAGATGAACTGCTCGTCCTGGTCAATAACACAAACACCGACATAATACTCATTACTGAAACATATTTAAAACAGAACATACATCTGAGAGTGCCCGGCTTCGAGATATTCAGAGACGACCGAGAAGAAAAGCACGGGGGCGGCACGGCCATACTCGTTCATCAATCCATCACAGCCACGAGAATTCCTACTCCCAAGTTGAAAACTACAGAAGCTACAGTAATCGAAGTCTACATAGAGGATAGAGCGCACATATTCATCGCCGCCTACTGCCCGCACCGCGACATACTCAAAAGAGAAGATTTAAGCGCCCTGATGAATATGGGACCCAAAGTTGTAGTGGGATGCGATCTAAATGCAAAACACAACTTCTGGAATAACTACATAGGCAACACGAATGGAAGAACGCTATTCAAGCATATGGAGACGAATAACTATTCGATAATGGCACCGGACAGACCGACGCACTATTCGATAAGAGCGAAATATCCCAGCACGCTGGACATTGTGCTCGTGAAAAATGCCAACACGATCTCGGCAATACGCACGCTCGACGAACTGTCATCTGACCATCAACCGATGAGCTTCACTGTAGGAGGAACAACTGCGAGAACACAAAGGAAGCAACGCAACTACAAAGACGCTGATTGGACCGGATTTAAATCGGAAATCAACGAACAGATTCACCTGACCTCGAGCACGTTTCAAACAAGAGAAGAAATCGACGCGGCCACGCGCACTCTCACAGAAATCATACAACACGCACAGGATAGGTACATTCCACACAAAGAAGCACACACATACACGATCAAACTTCCCGAAGACGCTCTAAATCTCATCAAAGAAAAAAATCGACTGCGACGGATCTATCAGCGGACGCGAGACGGATATGCAAAAACCGCCTACACCACTCTCGAGCGAGAAATCAAGCGACAAATCTCGGAGCTGAAACGCCTACAATGGACAAAGAAAGTCGAATCGCTGACTCCACGAGATAATTCCCTATGGAAAATGGCGAAAGCTCTGAGACATCAAGACAACGCTATCCCTCCGCTCACAAAAATAGACGGCTCAGGCCTAGCCCTGTCCCACGAAGAAAAGGCAGACGCGCTCGCAGACGGGTTCGAGAAAGCATACAGAGCTACGGACGGGATAAGCGACCCCGAGACGGATAACATCGTAGCCGAAAGCCTACGAGAACTCGAACGAGCCGAGCAAACGAGGGTAGCCGACATCAACTTCACCACGCCGAGCGAGATAGCCGTCACGATAAAGAGATTAAAGACGAATAAAGCGCCGGGAAGCGATCAAATACACAACATTCTACTCAAACATCTCCCTCAAAAAGCCATCATACACATGACAAAATTGTTCAACGCCTGTTTCATGGTCGCACATTTTGCCCAGATATGGAAGTCGGCAACCGTACTTCCGTTTAACAAGCCAAACAAGGACAGAACGAAGCCAACAAACTATCGCCCGATAAGTTTGCTACCGACCATGAGCAAGGTATTTGAACAAATAATACTCAACCGGCTCACTCCACATCACGAAAACACAAACACTCTACCAGACGAGCAGTTCGGATTCAGAAAGAAGCATTCCACCTCCCACCAACTGACCCGAGTAGCGGAATTCATCACGCGCAGATTCAACGAAGATCGCATCACGGTTGCAGCGCTCCTGGACCTAGAGAAGGCGTTCGACACTGTCTGGACACAGGGGCTCGTGCACAAACCGCACCGCACTGACACGCCCGTATACCTAACGAGACTGATACAAGATTATCTAAAAAATAGGTCATTCAGAGTGCTCATAAGGAATGTCTTCTCTTCATCACGTGGGATACCTAAAGGCGTGCCGCAGGGTAGTCTCCTCGGACCGCATCTCTTCAATATATTCACACACGACATCCCCCGAGACGAGAGATGTAAGCAGTCTACGTTCGCCGATGACGTCAAGCTATACGTTTCCTCGAGAGATCCAAACATGACGGCCATATACCTACAGCGGGCGCTCGACGCCCTGGTGGAATATTATAAAAAATGGCGCATGAAGCTAAACGAGACGAAAACGGAAGCCATAGCCTTTACAAGAAAAAGGAAAAATCGACAACCTGACGTCAAGCTCGAAATGGGAGGACAGCAGATCGAATGGAAGGAAGAAGTGGTATACTTGGGACTCACAATGGACTCGCGGCTAAATTGGAAATCCCACGTGATAAAAGCGCACACGAAGGCTAGAAAAGCGATCGGCGCAATGCGGCTGATATTCTGCAGACGAAGTTCGCTACCTCCCAGAACCAAACTCCTCATTTACTACTCGCTCATTCGTCCGTTAATTACCTACGCTTTCCCCGTGTGGAGTAACATTTCAAATTCAGTATACACCAATCTCCAAACATTACAAAATCACTGTATTAAAATCACATATAACACCAGAATTAGAATAAACCTAAAAACACTACACAAAACACAAAAAATACCTACCTTGTACGAACACGCACACAAGTTGTCCGAGCGGTTTCTACAACTCACTGAAAAACAGCAAAAATACACTAATTCGAGAGCTCGGACAACACACATCGCCTAGCGACTTCACTTTCAAATACAAGCACAGACTTCCAAAACACATTCTCGTGAATCACGACCTCACGTGTCATGATCCGAACGAATGAGCGAGCGGTAAGTCCCTTCCAATTCCAGAATCCCACCCAAATACAATATTAATATATACATATATGTACGTATATAGATAATTATTTATTTCCTATTTAGCTTCATATTTATATAAGTACGTCTATTCATAATCTCCCATACACGTATATATCTACACAAAAACAGATATACACACACACATTACAAAACGCAGGATCTCAAGACCGAGATCACTGAAGTCCGAACTCGTTCTTGGGAACATCGGGCGCTTCCTCCCGAATAAGGTTTTCTATGGTTTTCCTTATTTCCAAAGGCGAATGCGGAGGAACTCCAACAAAAAAGACCATAGCCGACACCCTCTTCCCTCCTCACATAACACAAACAGACACGTATGTATATATGCCAAGGTGCTGATGCTGGTGCTGCTCGGACTGCCGATGATGACGCAAACATGCAATTTAGTAGGGTTTTTATAAACAGATTTTTCCCTACAGAGATCACAAGACGCAATTGACAATAACGGTCAGGTAATATTTAAAACTACCATCATGCGATGAAAAGTGTGAGGCGCAAAGACGCCGTTCTATTTGTATAAAGAACATGTAAATTTAGAGACAGTAACTTTAAATGTTTCGTCACTTCATGACCAATAAGAAACTAGGAAATGAAAAAAAAAAAATACAAGTATTCTTATGAGCTAAATATACAACGTAAAAATAGGCGGCAAGCGTCCGATACACTCCCCCCGTGGAGCTCCGCTACATTCCTGGTCGGAGGGTGTGTTGCCGCTTAGTGCGACGCGGTTGCTGACTCCCGGTCCTTCTGCAACGGGGAAGTTGGCGGTGCGCAGCCGCGCTCCTCTGAGCGGCGGCTTGCGGCAGCAAAACCGGCTGAGGGCAAGGACCGGGAGTAGCAGGGGAAGCCGGGCCAGGAGCATCGGAGCCAGGGGCAGCGGGGGCTGGCAGTACAGAGCCGCGTTCCTCTGAATAGCGGCTTGTAGCGACGTAGCCGGCGTGGAACAGGCAGGGGACGAAAGCAGCGGGGCCAGGGGCCTGGCGGTACGGAACCGCGCTCCTCTGAGCGGCGGTTCGCGGCAACGTGACCGGTGGGGATCTCTGCGATAGGGCAGAGAACGCCGAGGCTGCGAGCGGTAGGGCAGCGATCGGCCAAGCAGCTTGCGGCAAGGCTACTAGCGGCAGGGGCTGCGAGCGGTAAGGCAGCGATCCCCAAAGCAGTTTGCGGCAGGGCTGCGAGCGGCAATGCAGCGAGCGCCGAGGCTGCGAGCGGTAGGGCAGCGATCGGGAAAGCAGCTTGCGGCCGGGCTGCGAGCTGCAGGGCTGCGAGCGGTAAGGCAGCGATCGGCAAAGCAGTTTGCGGCAAGGCTGCGAGCGGTAGGGCAGCGATCGGCAAAGCAGCCTGCGGCAGGGCTGCGAGCGATAGGGCAGCGCGGGGCCAAGTTGCGGTGCCGCGCTCCACTGAGCGGCGGCTTGCGTCAGCGTGACGGGCATGCATCGGGCCGGGGCCAGGAGCAGCGAGGCCTGGCAGTGCGGAGCTGCGCTCCTCCTAGCGGTAGCTTGCAGCAACGGAGCCGGCGGGGATCGATCCGGGGCCAGGAGCAGGGGGGCTTGGCAGTTCAGAGCTGCACTCCTCTGAGCGGCAGCTTGCAGCAACGGAGCCGGCGGGGATCGAGCCGGGGCCAGGAGCGGCGAGGCCTGGCGGAGCGGAGCCGCGCTCCACTGAGCGGCGGCTCGCTGCAGCGTAACCGGCATGTATCGGGCCGGGGCCAGGAGCAGCGAGGCCTGGCAGTTCGGAGCTGCGCTCCTCTGAGCGGCAGCATGCTGCAACGTAGCCGGCGGGGATCGGGCCGGGGCCAGGTGCAGCGAGGCCTGGCGGTTCGGAGCTGGGCTCCTCTGAGCGGCAGCATGCTGCAACGTAGCCGGCGCGGATCGGGCCAGGGCCAGGAGCAGCGGGGCCTGGCGGTGCGCAACCGGCATGGATCGGGCCGGGGACAGGAGTAGCGAGCGGTAAAGCTGCGAGCGATAGGGCTAAAAAAAAGTTAGTTTTTGCCTCCATACTAGGCGGTTGACATTTTTTTTGCTCCCGCAAGAAAAAATATTAAAGTGGTATAATCTGTTATTTTCTCTAATATTTTTAGAATTTATTTATTATTATTTTTATTCTTGTTCACGGTGTTCAGTGTGATGAGGGCTCCCCCCTGGTGTGTCTGTTTTCCCGGTATTTTACCGGGAAGTGCCCCATAAGTAACTTTTAGTTTGTGTTTGTTTTGACAACTTTGTATTCCTGCGAAAAGTGTCATTTTTTGTTATAAAATTTTGATTTACCATAAGATTCCTTATTCAGGGTGTTTATTGTGGTTCGACCTTTAAAACGGTGTGTATATCTTCCCGATATTCTATCAGAAAGTGTCTAAAAAGTGACTTATAAATAGTTGTTTTTGTCAAAATTCCGCAAGTTCTCAGTACTGTGGTTACGGGGTTCGCCCCAACGTGTGCAGCGACACTTTCTTAGTGCGAGTTTAGTAAACTTGCTCTGATTGGTCAGAAACTCAGTATAGATGTAATTATTCCCTATTTTTCCCCACTTTTTGTTTTTTCCCTCGATTTTCTCCCTCTTCTCCCCCATCCCATACCTTTACCCATTTTTCCCTGATTTTTCCTGATTTTTTTGCTTGAAGTGAAATTTCTTATAGACAGTGACGAACAATGACGGATTCCGAGGGCGATCCACCTGTTGATGAAGTGGAGTGGACGAACAATATGTCTTTTCTCGACGAAAGTATTGACGACTTGATTGAGAAGTCTAAATCAGGGGTTCTGACTGAAGAGGAGGCTTTTAAATTGGATCTAACCGTAAGAACAAGGAGAGTTTACTCTAAACTTAAAACAATTCAGCGACCATCAACTTCATCAAGCCCCGTTTTAATTCCTGTTAATGTCACTCGTGATTTACCTATTGTGGTTTCCCCTTCCCCGAATCAAGAAAACAAAAAGAGGCCTAGAACGGAAGATATTTGTGTCTCCGACTCTTCTGTAGAATCAACCAATAAGGTAGGTATCTTTATGGATACCCTAAATAAACTGTCCACAATTATTCTCGGATGGAAAAGTAAGTTAAATAAAGAAGATAAACTTGCTATTCAATTATGTACGGATACTTTGCGCAATGAATATCTTAACGTGTCTTTTGACCTGACCAGTGCGAATAGTCGTGTACAAGTACTTAACAAGGTTTTAGTTACTCAGGCTAACATTTCTTCCACGCTAGAGACAATCTCTAAGAATGTTGACAAGCTCTCTCACTCTTCTGGTGCTGTTGAGACTCAAGTTTTTTCCAAACCTTCCTATGCCGGAATTACGGCGGGTCCCCCCCCGTCAACACGTTTATTAGTAGATGGTAAGGAAAGTTCTTTTCCACAGAGACTTCCTACGGTACTCCTTTATCCAAGCGTTCCAGAGGGTAAAACCTATGACTATGACCAAAGTATTGAACCCACAGACTGATGGTTTCCAAGTTGTTCGTTCAAGAAGGCTTAAAGGTGCGGGCATTCTCCTTCAGACCTCGACGTCGGAAGGATTGGACAATATTAAGAAGATGAGTGACAAACTTAAAGCGACCGGGATTATGTTGATACATCCCCAGGGCAGACTACCTAAGATAGTTCTATATGACGTCCCCCGTGGGGACGTGTCGGCTGATCCTGCTCTTTTCGAGGAAATTTTTGTAAATAATATAGAAGGCAAGGTGAATGTATCTAGGGAGGACCATTTACGTACCATGAGGCGCGTGTATCTTTTTGGGAAGCGAGATGAACCGGTTATGAACATGGTGGTCACTTGCCACCGGATATCAGACGTGCCTTAATTGACAGCGGGTACTGCTTTCTCGGTTGGAACGCCTGTCGCGTTAGAGACTTTTTGGGTGCTGTGAGGTGTTTTAAGTGTCACTTATATGGGCACGTCTCTAAGGCGTGTACTCAAACTGAAAAAACGTGCCGTCATTGTGCCGCTAGTGGTCACGATATAGAGGATTGCCCTAAGAAGGCAGAGCCTGCTGTCTGTGCCACGTGTTCTAAATTTAAAAAACCGAGCGATCCGGCTGCCCTGCTCAACGGGTGGCCATTGACAACCTGGTTCGAATGACTGATTATGGCAGTCACTAACCTCCCTGGGTGCATTCATCTTGTAAATTTGGGAACCTTTATAATCTTTCCGTTTTGTGTTGATATACATTCTTACGTCATTCTGTTCATGTACTCTATTATCTTGCCTTAGTTACATAAATATTTAGGTAACTTAAGTCCTGAGTCTTGAGTCCTTAGGCTCTATTTTAGTTTAAAATGTTTATTTTGTCTTCCTGTTTTTCTCTTTTCTCATTCCAAAAGCTTTCACTGGAAGTGATGGCTGTGGAATTGAAACGATAAGTTATTTTATTTTGTTTCCTTTCCTTAATTATATTTCTGTTTCAATTGTTTTCATGCATATCAATATGATATGCCTGGTAAATAAATATTTTGCTTTTAGGCTAAAAATTCTAATTTTTTCTGATGTTACAATCATAAGTTTTTCTCGACAGTTCTCTTATGAACTCCATCTGTTTTTGTTTTGTTAACCTCCTCCTTTTTGGGGGTGGCATGGACCCCGTCCCTGCACACAAACGGGGGTGATCGTAACCAAGTTAAGTAATTTTATTTGTTTGAATATTATGTTTTGTTATGATGATTTGGGAATTATTATTATTATTTTTTTGCAGTATATTTGTATTATACTTGTAAGTACTATTTTTTGGATTTTGTCCACCATCACAGTTCACCCACTAACCCATCTACCATCATTTTACTAATTCCTGTTGTGCAGGGACACTTGAGGTCTAGAGTCGTTTAATAAGAATAGAATCGTTCACACAGAAGTGTATTAGAAGCATGCGAGCGTCCTGAAGGAGTGACACTTTGTCACTTATAACGGGACGGGAAAGGGTGGGTTTCTCCTCAAGTGGTTCCGTGAGTGTTGGTCGTCCGGGGGATGGCCCAAGAGTCAGCGGGGGATCAAAGAAAAAGAAGGCAGGTCGGTTTCAAGTAGAGCAAGGTAGAGCGGTCAGTGGAGCAGAGGTGATATCGATTGGAGCGTCGCTGGATGACTGCCAAATTGGCCGTTTTCGGCCTGTATACAAATACCACCTAGGCGCTACGCCGGGCGGCCTAGTTGGCATCTCACGGCGCTATCGACACAAAAATGTGCATCGAGTAGCGCCGTGAGATTTACTCGACATCACCGTCTCCCTCCCACCGCGTCATCTCGCTCTGTCATCTTTATTCCATTCAAAGTTAGAGTGGTCTGGGGGAACATGCTCATCCCCAGACCACGCGATATATACAAAAACATCGGGAATCGGGCCTGTGTGCGAACAGTGAAGCAACATTTATTTTCCACTCGACCCGATTCCCTTACAAGTTACAAGTATTCTTATGAGCTAAACATACAACATAAAAATAGGCGGCAAGCGTTGGATACACTTTCTCTGATATCTAAAATTTCAAATTTAACTAATATTGTATTTTTTTATCATTTGTCTATACTTGAAATTATTTTTTAGTATTCATATATTCCTGATGATGAAAGCATCGCCTTCGAAACAGGTAGATATATATCCATATTTATAAAGTGATTAAAAACAAATTATATTTTTAATTAATTTATTAATAATGACGCCACATGACGCCAAATACCAATCGTTTGAAGACATTATAAAATAATTTTTAATTAGTTTGTCCTGCAAATAAACATCTAACGGTTTTAAACCATAAAAAAAAACAAATAAATACCTAAGTGATCAAATACAATATAAACCTCGATCAATTATTCAACGTCACTCGTAGGTTCATGTCCGCTCGATCAGAAAATATATAATGAATAATATTTTTAAGTGATTAGATAACCACGTCTGCTCTACTTAATTATCTGGGAAAGTTGCGTAAACGACAGTGTTGTTAAAGATTTCAAAGAAATGAGCAGTATAATTGTTTTTCTTAACAAAGTAGAACCATTTAAGTTTATTTACTCTATTTTTGGTTTGAGAAGTTTCAGAATTAAAGGGAATAATTTCACAATGGTACACTGGACGACAAAGGTTCTACTGGTAGCGTATTCTGGGTTGTTGTCATTAGGTTCAATATTTTACATCCCGGGAATATTTCTAAAAATTTTTTCCCCTGGAATGTCTATATTTTACTTAGGGTGGGTTATTATTTACTGCACGGGGACGATAACTACCATATTCGATTGGTTGTCAAATACAATATCACAAACATTTTTGAACATCTTTAAGAACTTAGCCAAAGTAGAAAGCGTTCTGCCAAATTTGAATGAATTTGTTCACGGGAAGAGCTACGTCTTTATTTTTGTTCATTTGTTAGATATTTTATTTATTTTATATAATATTGGAAATCCGATCAAGCCATTTTCGCAGCTACTTGCGTACGTATGGGTTTATATATTTGTGTTGACGTCAGACTTTAAAATATTCCAGTTTTGTAATATGATCAACGTGATAAGCTCATACGGCAACTTAATAAACATGTGTTTGTGCAATTTATTCAATAAGCCGGAATTATTCAAGAAAAATAATGATCCGTTAATAAACGCACTGAAAAATAAAGTATTACGGTACACGTCTGTCGAAGTAACAAAAAATAATCAACTCGTTATCTCCACCCTACGCGTGGAATCGATTATGAGAACCTATAATAAGTTATTGGACACCGTGGAACTGACAAATTCTAAATTTAATTCGATGGTAGGAATACGCGTTTTTTATTGGATTTTCAATACACTGTAATATTTTAAATATCTTCAAATTATTTATTATTTTTAAATGCTTTATAAACTATTATGTTTTTCAGCTACTTTTTGGAGTATTCCCTGTTATTATCCTTACGGTTGTATGCATGCCTGTTTTTGGTTATACTAACGTAAGTTCAATTAAAAATTAATATCTGCGTATAAATATTGTTTAGGAAATTGAATTTATGAAAGCCTCCTTTCAGAGAATTGAAGATATTAAAAAATCTACTAATATTTCAAATCTTAATTGTCTCATGCATTTTCATCCCATCTCTAATAGAGAGTTAGAAATATAAAGATACCATCATTGATTTAGTAGGCGTAACTAATTATTATTTATGTGGAAATTACATCCCTAAAATTGACGACCATCCCTGTTTTCATTTTATTGAAATTGTTTTAATTTCTTTGTTGCAGTGATTTGAGTATCATACTGGTAAGACATATGGTAAAGCTATATTTAGTAATCAAATCACAATATCTAGGATAACTCCTATTTTTCCCGTTGCCTTCTCATTTCACCTCAAAATGTTGAATGTGTTGGTATATAAAAAAGATCAAAGTGATATTAGTAATTTATAAAAATATTTATATCACTCTTTCAATAGATGCCGTTGGGGAGGCTGTTCATCTCCTTATTGTGGGTTAGTCATCACATGCTGATAACTTTTAGTATGACAATGGTCTGTGAAGCTCTGCAGCATGAAATCAAGAGTACGAGACAAATAACTGGACGGTTGTTGGCTTTTTCGTGCACCGTATTAGGTACAAATCTTCCATAATATCAATATCTCAAAAACATTTCATAGAGTTTGAGATGGCCTCTCCCCACTGCCCCTTTAATGATGTGATGGCCCGCCCTTCCTTCGTTTATGATTTAATTTAGCAATAGACTTCCGTTCGCGCCACCGATTTAAAATGACTCCTCTACTGCTGCCTTAAATTTTCCTAACTAATGTGATCGGAAAACTCTTTGTAGTTTTCCTTTCAATTTGAGGTTTTTCTCCTCCTTGGCCAGCGTGTGACGTCTAGCCCTATGCTAACATTAGAGCGTTTCCGATTTTCATAATTTTCACGGAAATTTTTTTACTCCAATGGACAATTTCCCAATTTTCTCCGTTAATTTCCCGTTGTGTACTTTTTTGTTTCGAATTATTGGAAAAACAAGGTCTTATTTGGTGGTAACCCCTATTCTTTGTAGCGTAGGGAGACTCTCGCATACCATTGACAGAATTTATATTCCTAACATTCCTATCTTAGACTTTAGTGTTCTGAACTCTCTATTATTATCCTACTATGCAATCTTCGTTAATTTCCTTTAGGAAAACTAGAATTTTCCTACTTTACCCCTAAATTTTCTAATTTTTCCTATCGTGAGTTTTAATGGGAAAGCTTAGCCTCTGGGCTATACTAATTGCGCTATTCCTGATCTATTTAATACGACGTAGTTACAATTTTAAATTTGGTATACATGAATGTAATTATCATAATATTATCGCCTTTCTTCATCATACTAAGTGTTATTCTACATGTATTAGTTTCAATAATTTTCATGGTTAAAAGGTACAGTTTTACTTGTTTTGGCGCCATCTCCATCCTCTCCTAAATTTGTGAAAATTACATAATTAGGTTTTAGTTTTATCAGCTTTTTGTTATGATAAGTGATCGAATACGATTTGTTGGCAAGCAATTCGGCTCCAGACTAACCCCTAAAGTACTCGGATGACCACGTTTCCGGTTGGTAACCCTCTCCTCACAGACGTACAGACTGAACAGCTGGTATACGGAACCTCTTCATTTTTAGTTCGTGCCTGGACCTGAACATCCTCTGTACCGCGATGGAAAGAGCACCTTCCATATCCATGGGTCCAAGACTCTCCGAATTCCCGTTCTCCAGACAGCTACATTTAAAAGAGTTCAAACCGGTTCCGTCCCCTCGTCAAACAACATTAGATACTTGCGATTTTTCGCAAAATCCGGGTTGAAAGGCCGTCTTCTGCATCAAAAGTTCAGAATTAACTACGCTTAAATCAGCAATTATCTCTGCCCAATCGATAGTTACAAATTATAAATATATGTACACAATATGAGTTTTTATAATCCACAATACTCCAGTTTTCCCAGAAAATTGTGGAACTGGCCTCTCCAACACATGTCGTGAATCTGTGCCAGATATTCAGAAATCCTACATACGAATATACATAAAAACGATAATACGATATACATAATATATTACTTTTTGGTTTGGTTGACAGGTTGGTTTAATGAGACCCTGACTATCTCATGTAGTTTGAATTTAACTGTAAATTGACTTTGTTTGGAGAAAAGGTAGGACTCCAAAAGGTCAAAAATTTGCAAGGCCTGAACCTTGAAAACCTAAGTCGAAGATAAAATTAATTTTGTAACATAACTTGGGAACGTTTCGTCGACGAATGATTATGCTTATTTTGATATTTTTAATAATGTGGGTTTTGTTTATTCTTTTGAACTCATCAATTTGTTCGAAGGGATATGGAGCGTCTTTATTATTGTTGGTTTTGTTTGTTCTTTTGAACTCATGAAAATGTTCGAAGTGATATGGAGCGCCATTGAATTGAATCTTTCCATGAAAATATTTTATATACGCAAACTACAAGTACGTGATCACAAAAAAATGGTAGTTCATCGCAAAAGATGATAGTTATTTTTCAATTAAATGTCGACATTTGTTAATGTACCTATTCTTTGTAAGGTGTACTGAAATTCGAATATATATATATATATATACTTATACGTATCTACATATTTTGATAAAAGAATGGGGTGATTTGGAATGTTGACCCAGTTTAATACAGTCGAGGATGTAGGTCATTGAGATATGCGACTGTTTACTTTGATGTCAGCGATCCCCCGTCGGGATGTGTGATAAATTTAGTTTTATCGGTTTATTTAGAATGATAACGACCTTTGAATTAATAAAAATCGTTTGGGATGTTGATAATTAGTAACGTTAGTTTTGATTTTAGATGTTAGAGAAAATATATATTAATAAAATAAATTGTTTTTGTAGAAAATATACGTAATTATAATAAATGGTTTCGTATATATATATATATATATAATCACCTCTTCCCGTAGTATATTGATCTAGTAAGATTTACATGACCTTTGTTGATCTACCTTTAACACCGTTTATCTTGGCTCCGGTGGAATACATTTGCACGAGTTGGCAACAGTGACTTAATCATTACCAAGGTTGTCAGTTTGCAACTGACCCCAGTCGGTATGTTCGTCATCAAAATATAACAAATATTCTCCAGTTTACCGGTTATTTTTTATTCATTTACTCTCCTTTCGTTGCTCCGATTGATGTATTCGCAGTTTCTAGATACAAGTTGATCTAAAATGAATGTGTATTCAGTTTCTAGATACAAGTTGATCATATATGTTTTATTAATTTATTCTCCTTTCGTTGCTCCGTTTGATGTATACTCAGATTCTAGATACAAGTTGATCTAGAAATTATTATGTATGTAGGTACAACGAAGATTGTAAGCATGGGCTGAGTCGTGCGGGGAGAGAGGGGGGGGGGGAGTTTGTCAGACGGAAAGAGAACGCTAACCTACGAATTCTCTGTCTCACAGTCCAGCCGCCGGCGTTGTTCACCGCTGAGCCCTGCTTTTCGGCGGTAGGACATGTTGCTTTTTAAATATCACCTCTAGCGCGCTGACAAAATACAATTAATTTGAGAACAATTTCTCTTACTCAAAATGATAAGGTGGTATTATTGTGCATAATTTATTCTGTGAAAAAATATGTGGGTATTGTTTTTAACAATCGTACAAGTTACAAAGGAATAAAAATATTCCGATCAAAGATGAAAAATTAACTTTATCAACGGAATAATAATATGAACCTTTCTAATCATAAACATCTCTTTTATTGAGCTAGGTTAGAAATAATATAGTTTTATTCAAACTGTGTTTTATCGGCGATATCAAAAATTATTTTTGCGCGAAATCTTCTAATGAGCGAGTAATTACAAATCGGGCGCTATACAAATCATCCAATTATTATTATTACTATTATTATCTTATACCCCAGAGATAATACTAAAAATTATAATTACTTTATTTTTTATTTTACTTTTTTTTTGGGAAAATTAACAGCAAATCCATAATTTTCATACATATAACAATATAAACAATAAATTATGCCAATTATAAATTTTCCTCTGCTGATGATAAATACTATGAGTAAAGTGTGACAATGTACAGTTTTTCATCAATTAGCTTAAACAATGTCAGTCGAGAGGGAACATAGGAGTGGGATAAAGGTAAAAAGATGGTTTAAGTTAACTAGTTTGAGAGTGGTCGCATTATGGATTTTAATTTAATATCACGTGTAGTTGAGTTAAAAATGTCAATATGGTAATAATTTAAGTTAAACGATTGTGTAGATCTATAGATAAACGAGTTTTGTTTGGAATTGGTTTTACAATGAGGGATATAAAAAGTAAGTGGCTGTCTGCTGTTGCGATTTGGGATATGAAATAGTAGGCGTTTGAAAAGATCAGGGCTATCAACTAGGTTGCGTGCGATTTTAAATAACATTACGGAATCAGCTATATTTCTTCGACAGGTTAATGTCTGTAAATTAAAGAACTGTGCGGAGTCTTCATTGCTAACATGAGATCTAAAAGAGCGGAAGTTTAGGTACCTTAAAAATCTATTTTGGACGCTTTCAATTCTGTTTTTATGTAGTGCATAGCCTGGGTTCCATACCTGAGATGCATATTCCAAAATACTGCGAACATAAGAGAAGTAAAGTGTCTTGAAAGTGCTAATATCGTTGAACTGTTTACAGGCACGGATGACGAAACCAAGCATAGATGATGCTTTAGTTACTATACGGTCGATATGTTTATTAAAAGTCAATTTATTATTCAGTATGACTCCAAGGTCCTTACTTTCTGATTTGATAGATATCGGTTGACAATTAATTGAATAATCATGAGTAAATACGTTTTTATTTCTGGTAAAGCGCACGAAGAAGCATTTAGATATATTAATTTCCAAAAAGTGGGCATTATAATAGACATTCAAACGATGCAGGTCATCTTGCAGCTTATGACAATCCTCGATTGAATTTATAGATGAAAAGATTTTTATGTCATCTGCATATAGGATGGTTTGTGAGTTTAAAAAACAATTACTAACATATTGATATAAATATTAAATAATAAGGGACCCAATAAGCTGCCTTGAGGGACTCCAGATGTAACAGTAACACTGTCGGATTTATATCCAGCCACCACTACTATTTGACTACGGTTCGAGATATAAGAAGAGAGCCAACGATAAAGATCGCCGTGAATACCTATTTTTAAAAGTTTGTTTAATAAGGTGGTGTGATCAACCTTGTCGAACGGTTTGCTGTAGTCGGTATAGATATCATCCACTTGTATTCTGTTATCCAGGTTATCCTGGAGATACTCTATTTGAGGTTGTAGATTTACCACTAATGAAACCATGTTGATTCGTATTCAAGCTAGGCTTAAGAGCAGCATACATTTGATCATAAATTATTTTTTCAAAAATTTTGTTAAATACGCAAAGTTTTGAGATTGGCCTGTAATTTTTAATATCAGTTTTTTTACCATTCTTGAAGATGGGAGATACATATGCGGATTTCCAAGTAAGAGGAACAGTGCATTCGGTTAGGGAACGGTTAAAAATTAAAGATAAAGTTAAGGCTAAATTGTGCGCACATCTTTTTATGAGAATTGGGGGTATTTCATCAGGACCAGCGCCTTTGTGGATGTCAATTTCTTTAAGGTACTTTAATACCATTTCCTGTGTCACCTCAATACTACTTATACTAGATATGTGGTACCCGTTGCCAATAGGATCGGGGGGAGGTATATCTTTGGTTGTACTGAAAACCGAATTGAAATATTCGGAAAATAAATTTGCAATATCTTTTCCGTTGTTGGCTTTCAGATCTCCTAAATACATGCATTTTGGAACACCTTGGGATTTATTGGAAGATTTGACGTGGCTCCAGAAATTTTTTGGATTTAAGAAAATGTTATTTTCAATATTACTTAAGTAACGAGATTTATTTTCGTGACATAAGTCTTTATGCCGTTTACGAAGGAGAGAAAATGTGTCGTAGTCAGCTCGGTTTTTAAATCTCTTGTATTTACTAAAATATTTATGTTCAAATACATTTTGGGGTACCCGAGCGGTATGTCTAGCTCCATTAAATATTTTACGATAATCCTCTCTTTTCACATTGAATTATAATTAAACGAGTACTAAAGATAATTCAATTGTCTCACTCAATACCAGTACTTGAATTTAAATATTCAGAAATATAATTTTTACATAAATACATCTAGGTATTTATAATAATTTCCGTTAGATACTTACCTGTATAAACCTCTCTTTTCGCATTGAATTATAATTAAACTAGTACTATAGATAATTCAATTGTCTCACTCATTACCAGCACTTGACTTTTTAAATATTCAAAAATACCTATTTTTTTTCCATAAATACATTTAAGTATTTATAAAAATTTCCGGTAGATACCTAAGCCTTTACTAAGAGTATATATGTGTGTATGGATATATATATATAAAGAAAGTGTATAATGTATCTATCAAATCTATATGGCCGTTACTTATTTTATGTTTATTTATATACAATGTTTAATATATATATATATAAAACCATTTATTATATTTATGTATATGTCCTATAAAAACTGTTTATTTTATTAGTATATATTTTCCCTAACACTTAAATTCGAAAACTAACGTTACTAATTATAAACATCCCAAACGATTTTTTATTAATTCAAAGATCGTTATCATTCTAAAACAAACCAATGAATCCTAATTGTTATGCTTCCTGACGGGGGTCTCTGACACTTAATAACTGTTGCATATCTCAATGACACACTTCCTCGACTGTTATTAAAACTAGGTCAACATTCCAAACCACACCTTCTTTTATCGAAGTATGTAGATACGTATAAGTATGTATATATATATATTCGAATTTCAGTACATCTTACGAAGAATAAGTACCTTAACAAACGTCGACATTTAATTGAAAAATAACTATCATCTTTTGCGATGAACTATCATCTTTTAGAAATCACGTACTTGTAGTTTGCGTACATAAATATTTTTTATAGCGCCATTTTCATGGAAAGATTCAATTCAAAGGCGCTCCACACCCGTTCGAACATATGGATGAATTCAACAGAACAAACAAAAACCCACATTACTGGAAATATCAAAATAAGCATAATCATTCGTCGACAATACGTTCCCAAGTTATGTTATAAAATTAATTTTATCTTCGACTTAGGTTTTCAAGGTTCGGGCCTTGCAAATTTTGGGCTTTTTGGAGTCCTACCTTTTCTCCAAACAAAAATCAATCTACAGTTAAATTCAAACTACAAGAGATAGCAGGGTCTCATTAAACCAACCTGTCAACCAAACCAAAAAGTAATATATCATGTATATTGTATTATCACTTTTACGTATATTCTTATGTAATATGTCTGAATATCTGGCACAGATTCACGACCTGTGTTGGAGATGTCAGATCCACAATTTTCTGGGAAAACTGGAGTATTGTGGATTATAAAAAACTCGTATTGTTTACATATATTTATAATTTGTACCTATCGATTGGGCAGAAATAATTGCTGATTTAAACGTGGTTATCTCTGAACTTTTGATGCGGGGGACGGCCTTTCAACCCGGACTTTGCAAAAATTCGCAAGTATATAATGTTGTTTGACGAGGGGACGGAACCGGTTTGATCTCCTTTAAATGTAACTGTCTGGAGGACGGGAATTCGGAGGGTCTCGGACCCATGGATAAGAAAGGTGCTCTTTCCGTCGCGGTACAGGGGATGACCAATAGCGCACGAACTGAAAATTGAAGAGGTTACGTATACCGTTTGGTCAGGCTGTACGTCTGTGTGGGGAGAGTTACTGACCGGAAACGTGGTCATCTGAGTACTTTAGGGGTTGGTCTGGAGCCGAATTGCAGCAAAACAAACCGTATTCGATCTCTCGTCATAACAAAAGCTGTGAAAACTAAAACCTAATCATGTAATTTTCCCAAATTTAGGAGAGGATGGAGATGGCGCCAAAATAAGTAAAACTGTACCTTTTTAACCATGAAATTCATTGAAACTAACCCATGTAGAATAACACTTAGTACGATGAGGAAAGGCGATAATACTGTGATCATTACATTTATGTATACCAAATTTAAAATCGAAACTACGTCGTATTATATAGATCAGGAATAGTGCAATTAGTACAGCCCAGAAGCTAAGTTTTCCCATTAAAACTCACGATAGAAGAAAAATAGAAAATTTAGGGGTAAAGTTAGGAAAATGCTAGTCTTCCTATGGGAAATTAACGTAGATTGCATAGTAGGATAATAATAGAGAGTTCAGAACATTAAAGTCTAAGATAGGAATGTTAGGAATACGAATTCTGTCAATGGTATGCGAGAATCTGCCTACGCTACAAAGAATAGGGGTTACCACAAATAAGGCCTTGTTTTTCCAATAGTCTGAAACAAAAAACAACACAACGTAGACTCCGGAAAAGCTTGGGAAATTGACCACATTGGAGTGCAAAATTTCCGTGAAAATCATTAAAATCGGAAACACTCGAATGTTAGCATAGGGCTAGACGTTACACGCTGGCCAAGGAGGAGAAAAACCTCAAAGTGAAAGGAAAACTACAAAGGGTTTTCCGATCACATTAGTTAGGAAAATTTAAGGCAGCAGTAGAGGAGTCATCTTAAACCGGTGGCGCGAACGGAGGTCTATTGCTAAATTAAATCATAAACGAAGGAAGGACGGGCCATCACATCTTTAAAGCCTAGTGGGGGGGGGGGGCCATCTCATACATAACCAATTTTTAATAGAGAATTTACTGGAAACATAGGTGTGTTTGTTACTTTTACTTTACTGATAATTATGTAATAACATAATAATATAATAACATGACCGGTCAGTGGCTGAGTTGGCATCGCGTTTGGGTCTCACCCAGGCGTCGTGAGTTCAATTCCTCGGCTGGCTAAGTCCTCCATTGACGACACAAGCAACACCTTCCGCTTACTGTAATGGTAGTAGGAGATTTTCAAATATTGTCAGCTTATTCGTAGTAACCAGGTAATATTTGTCTGTCTTTATAAAAAAATAAATAATAATATAATAACATAAAAATGTAATAACATAATAATGTAATAACATAATAATGTAATAACATAATATTGTAATCACATAATATATTTTTTTTTTTACAGTAACTCCACACAGGAGACCAAGGAGGAAATAATTTCCCTGAAGGCCTATATCATCTTTGGGGATGCTGTGTGGAGGGTCATTTAGAGGATAGGAAGGAGTGAACTTGGGTCTTGAAGAGACCCATGTTATAGGATGGAGGAAGAGGTCGGCAGATCAGTCCACAGCCGAGCTGTTAAACACAAGAACGAGTCGTAGAAGCGACCGGTTCTCATGTGACAAATATCAACCGTGTGTAAATGTTGGGCGCGCCTTTGGCGTGTTTACCGACTATGCACCGGTGCCGAATGGATCAATGATGCTAATTCATCAGAGCACCTTCCATTGAAATATCGGTAGAACAAGGACAAGCTCCTCATTCCTCGACGTCTGTGCTCCAAAGATTGCAACCCATTTGTTAAGATAGGCGAATCTATCAAACGGACCGCCCGTTTCTGCACAGAGACAAGGTTTTTTTTCAGATATTTTGGGACTCCCGACCAGAGGTGGCTGCCAAATTCTACAATGGGCGCACTTGCGATTTGTACAGGGTCAGCAGTTGTGTACTATTAAAGTATCTGCGGGCTCTGTACAATACGCCCAGCTTCTGAGAGGCTAACTTTACTCTGGCTTCGATGGAGCCCCCCATACCTGAGCTGGTCATTTAAGGTTACACCAAGCTTATCAATGGAGGGCTTGTTGGGAAGATTGCTTCTTTTAAAGGAGACTAGATTGTCATTTCGATCCCTTTTAGACGTAATCAGACATGATTGGGTCTTTGAAACATTAAATTCGATGAGGTTATTCTTACCCCAAGAGGAGACCCTCTCAAGGTAACCGTCCATTCTCTGTTTCAAAGCCCTCCGAGCTGTTGGAGTTTGTGTGCCCTTTGGGGGCTTGTCAAACAAAAAGCAATCATGGACTGTGCTGTCATCCGCGTAACAATGGATTGGTGCACATGTCAAGAGGTCATTGATGTGCAACAAAAACAATGTCGGAGACAGAACCGATCCTTGTAGGATGCCAGTATTTATTGAATGCGAGGAAGAGATGAAACCATCAGCAACAGTCTGAATCGATCTCTCCCTCAAAAAATCGGCAATCCACGCACACAAGGAAACGGGAAGTCCGTAAGAAGGCAGTTTGTTGACAAGTCCTCGGGGCCAAACCCGGTCAAAGGCCTTAGAAATGTCCAGTGAGACCGTTTGAATCTCACCATAACGTTCCAGGTACCGTCCCCAAACATGCGTCACATACGCGAGAAGATCACCGCACGAGCGGTTCCGCCGGAATCCGTACTGGCGGTCGTTAATGATTTTGTTCCTCTCGAGGTATGTAAGCAGTTTGTCGTTGATCACACGTTCCATCACCTTGGACAGAACTGATGTGATCGCTATGGGGCGGTAGTTGGCCGGGTTGGAGCGGTCACCTTTCTTAGGTATAGGATGAATGACCGCTTTATTCCAACCAGAGGGCACAGAGCCACATTTCAGGGACATTTTAAAGAGCTTTGTTAAAACTGGAGCGATTTCTGCAGCACACCTCTGCAATACTAGGGCAGGTATTCCGTCAGGCCCACTAGCTTTATTAACATCGAGCCCCTGTAAGACAAGGAGTACATCCCGATGCCGTATCCTCAGCTTTTTCATATAGAAGCCGCAGTGAGGAACCGACGGCGGGATGGCACCCCGGTCGTCGAGGGCCGAGTTTTCTGCAAACATTTTCCCTAAAAGGCTGGCCCTTTCGGTAGCAGTGTTTGCTAGTGAACCGTCAGGTCTGGTAAGAGGCGGCAGACTGGATTTGCAGAAATTGCGACCTATGGAGCCCGCTAGCGACCAGAACGCCCTGCTGCCATGCGGGCAGGCAGCTAGCTTTTTACTGATCTGTAGGTCATGCTCAAATTTTGACCTATTTTGACTATATAATAATGTAATAACATGATAATGTAATAACATAATAATGTAATAATGTTATTACATGAAATAGAACGAATGATTTTCATTGATTCATCAAATCTTTCGTTGGTCTGTGGTGAAACTTCACTGATTTTCCCTTCTAAAAACTATTTTCCATCTATATTACTGTCAAAGTGATTCATTGTTTTTGTTTTATTACCTTCCAAAATGGAACACATTCTGATATGGGAGGAAAATCTTTATAAAATTTACCTTGGAAAACGATTAGTACCTTTAGAAAATGATTAATGATCATTGTACGAGACGTGTAGGCCCGCACAAGTGTACACTGTAAATATTTAGGCACCGGCACACAGGGATGCATCGCTATTGTGATTCGCTAGTCCTCCTGAGAAAGGTGTTTGGTAGTTTCCAAATGGGGATGTCGTCGCCCGGAGCGTACTTGATTTGTAGCACTGGCCAGTATGGTCGATCGCTTGAGGTGGTGTCAGCTGTCATATGAGAGAGGTTTGCTGCATATCCGGGACGGCATTTGGGTCGGACCGGTTGCGGCAAGCTCGTGGGTAGGCTGGGTGGCTGTCGGGCTCAGGTTGCGGCATATCCGGGGACGGTAATATCCGGGGACGGCTTTAGGGTCTGACCGGTTGCGGCAAGCTCGTGGGTAGGCTGGGTGGCTTTCGGGATCAGGTTGCGACATATCCGGGGACGGCTTTAGGGTCGGGCCGGTCGCTGCAAGCTCGTGGGTAGGTTGGGTGGCTGTCGGGCTCAGGTTGCGGCATATCCGGAGACGGCATTAGGGTCGGACCGGTTGCTGCAAGCTCGTGGGTAGGCTGGGTGACTGTCGGGCTCAGGTTGCAGCATATCCGGGGACGGCTTTAGGGTCGGGCCGGTCACTGCAAGCTCGTGGGTAGGCTGGGTAGCTTTCGGGGTCAGGTTGCGGAATATCCGGGGACGGCTTTAGGGTCGGACCGGTTGCGGCAAGCTCGTGGGTAGGCTGGGTGGCTGTCGGGCTCAGGTTGCGACATATCCGGGGACGGTAATATCCGGGGACGGCTTTAGGGTCGAACCGGTTGCGGCAAGCTCGTGGGTAGGCTGGGTGGAGTGAAGATCTCTCACTTGGTGAAAAGAACAGTTCGGGTAGAGTGGAGATCTCTCACTTGGTGAGTAGAGTAGGTCCGGGTAAATTGAAGATAAATGATGGTTGCCGATTTTCACGGTGGAGCAGCGTTACAGTGGAGATGTTGCTTGGTCGGAGTCGTGAGCGGGAATCAAGAGAACGTATCACGTGTATGGACTTTTATAGGCTTTATGTTGGGTATACGGAGGTATTTTTGCAGGATTTTACTTGCACTTGTTGTTTTGACAAATTGTTTGTTTCAGAGATCGTTCAACTGATGTGTTGTTGTTTTGATAAATTTTAACAGATGTGAACACAAGTCTTGACTTGCTCGTATTTTGTTATGACAATCTTCTTTACTAACTCGGATCTGCCTCTATATGACACGCAGGATTCAACTCGCCGTATTATCGTTTTGTTTACGTTTTTGAAAAGCTTGAGTTTATTTATCATACCCACGTTCGATATAATCATATTAGTTCAAATAAATCAATTTTATATGGTGTTCCTCGGGATAGTGTTCTAGGTCCAATTTTATTTGTATTGTATATTAATGACCTTTGTAAATTATCATTCTTGGGTTCTTCAGTTGTATTTGCAGATGATACTGTTTTGGTGTTTGCTGGTGATACTTGGGATGAAACTTATGCTAAGTGTGAGTCAGGATTAAAACTGTTAAAAAGTGGCTTGATCAAAACCTTTTAACTATAAAATAAATATATTACTTTTAGCATTTCCTCTGTAAGTCAATCCTCTGTGGACCATTCCTTAACAATGCATTGTTGTGTGCACAAGTGCAATTGTCAATCTTTGGAAAGAGTAGATAATATCAAATATCTTGGCTTAATTATTGATAAATATTTTAAATGGAACAATCATATTACTATATTAATAAACAAAATAAGAAAACTAGCCCACATCTTTGACTCTAAGAAATATGTTGGACAAAGTTACACTAAAAACTGTATATTATACTCTTGTTTAATCTCTCCTTTCATATAATATTGTATGTTGGGGTTCATGTTACAAGACTACCCTAAAGCCCTTAAATATTGTTCAAATATAATTTTTTTTAAATAATGTATAAGAATTTTTTTTTTTATATTCATCACACTTATTATACAGTGAAAGTAAAATTATAACAGTAAGTACATAATACAGGCTCTCGGTAAATTTTTTAACAACATTGATACTGCCATAAGGTCACAACAAGTGCGCAATACTAGAATGGGTTCTTCTCTAATGTATCAGCCAGCAAATAACAGAACATCATTTGGACAAAGGATTATTTCTTGTAAAGCTCCTTTGTTATATAATAGGTTTAGTGACAACATTAAAACTATAGATACGCTAAATTTATTTTAAAGTGGTCAAAAAGTCTATGATAGCTGAGAGTGGTGATTTCGCTTTATCCATGTTATCCCTTATGTTGTAATCAATGTTGAAACTATGTATGCTCGATATTATCATTATTATTTACTTATTATTACTTACTTATTACTATTTACTTATTATTATTAACTTATTTTTTTTTAACTACCTATTATCATTTACTAATTACTATTTACATATTTTTATTTACTTATTTTTATTTAGCTATTTTTATTATTATGTACTTATTACTATTTTCTGATTATTTATTACTTAATATTATTTAATTTTTATTATTTATTTATTATTACTTACTTATCAATATTCACTTATTTTTATTCATTTATTATTATTTACTTATTACTATTTACTGATTATTATTTACTTATTATTATTTACCTATTATTATTTACTCACTACTTCTTGTTAACAAAAATATGGTCACCCTATGATTGTGGCTAATTGGAGGACAGATACTATGTGAAAGTTATTTGGGTTACAATTAAATTATTATCATTGTAACCTATAAATATACAGCCCAACTTAAAGATTTACTGTAGATTTTATAGTTGTTTATAGTTTGAATAACTTTGGTGTTATTTAAAAATATATATATATTATAATATATCATTTCACATTAAATTGTAAAGCCACTCATCTCAACACAGGACTGTCCTAGTGAGATAAGTGGCTAATGTTTTTCTTTTTGTTTTTTAAATTATTATTTTTTTTTTTTAACATATAAAAAGTAGAATTTTGGCGTGGGACTCTCTAAGTTATATATTGGTAATTTCCAGAAGAGACTTTAAGAGATCATTTTAAAAATACATTTACAAAAACATACTTATGTACGTACCACCATAGGTACTCTAAAAGTTTGATGTGAGAGAAAAAGCAGATTAAATAGGATAGGAAGAACTTGATAAAAACATTGGGAGAATAAAAAAACATGCAACAAGCGATTTTTTTCTATAAAATTTTATTCAATTTAAAATATTTTTGCTCACCACATTAACAAAATAAAAATAAACATCAGGTAAATGTAGACACTTTGAATGTCTGAACTTGGCTCAGTTCAGAGGACCTTCACAACATAAAAATCTATAAAAGCAATGCAGAGTGGAGATTACAAAACAATCATTTTTATTTTCAATAATACAAAATCTGAATTACACAATCAATTATCTAATATTATTACATACCTTTAAGCTTCAAAACAATGTCTTCACGGGACCTGATAGAGATGATTAAAGGGGTCTGTCTGTATTATGTTACTAATTGCTCAAAATTAAACAAATAAATTAATATAAATCAATGTACATATTATTTAGCTTATTTCGTATTGCTGTTAATACAAAAATTGTATTTTATTTAATGAAACCAAAATTTCAACATACAAATGCTAGACCTTCCACAAGTTCATAAAGTTATTTTTGTTAAAAAAAAATCTTTCAAAAGATTGATAGCAGAGAGCAATTTTTAAATTAAAAATCATAATGTGCTAAATTCATTAAACTTTGTTATCTACCTAAGTTATTTTATGCTTGAAATTAAGTTTAACAATAAAAAAATTCAAAAGATTCTGTGATCTTACAACGATCTCATATTGTGGACAATAAGATCTCTCAGCTAGTTCACGAATGTGCAAAAATTGTATTATTAATATTATTATCCAACATCTGAAATAAATCGACATTGAAAAATAAGAACAATATCATCTATTTAAAGCTGTGTTTTCTACATTTTCTCCAAAATTTTAGAACTCAATTTTTGTAGGCACCGGAAAACTATCATTTGAAGCAATCAATGATTTGATCAACAAAATATAATTTAACTTTTTTTTGAAAAAATGCATTTTAACCAAATGTGAAAATACGGGATAAAAATGTAATGTGGGACATTATTTATGAAACTGAAGAGCTGAAAACAAGAAAAACAGCGAGGGACCCGCCTTCACCATCAAGTTTATGAGAATGCTATATTTGCACAATTATTATTACTTGAAAATAATTAAAAAGCATTTTAAAATATTGGTAATCAGAAGACACATTGCAAGTTCAAAGATTGTAAGAGAAAAAAATATTATAAAAAATCAGCCAAGTAATCGATCAAAAATACATATCAACTTTTTATATGCTGACCTACTGAACAGTTTAACTTAATGAATGTATTAATTCGTATTGATAATCCAGTTCATTTAAAATTTAAAAACACACATTAATTAAATCTAGGCCATCGATAGGAGTTATATTTAATTGGCTACACAATTTCACCTCACAAACTGGTTATTTTATAAAATCCTTTACACGTCCTTTACATTGAAATTGCCTCCAGTTAAAGTCACTTTATTATTTGAAACCCGCTGCCTTATATTATTCACATACTGGCTATCAAATGAACACATTCCTTATTGTTTTAGTGTATTGCATTTCGTGAATTATTTATTTTGACTTACAATCAACCTTACATGTGCGTAAGTAATTATAATGATTGCAGAGGTGTTGAAACAAATTATTATTTACATATTGCTTTCTCCAGTAAGACATCGCGTTTGTAAGAAATCCCTCACTAAATACTATATATTAACTGCTCTCGATAATACAACCATTGTTGGAATGTTATCACAGTATTTTCCCCGACAAAAGGAACTCAAATACTAAAATAAAATCTGCTCAAATTTGATATGTAAATTCAATATATGTAAAACACAATATTTTGTATGTACAATGAGTTAATCAATTCATTCAAAGTAAAGGTTGACGTTACGCTTGTGTCGTGACAGAGATTCTTTTACTGCAAAATTATTTCTAAACATTTTAGAAGCAATTAATTTGATCAGAAATTGTTCATTGATCAGACTGATTTTAAAAAAGCAAATAGCAATCTATGAAAAAATTGAAACGATCACACCTTTTGACCAAATATGATTATCAAAATGCTGCAAAAAATAAGTATTAATAAAAAAAATGCAGATCAAAGTAATTTATAAATCAAATATTATAACTACAGATTCATTTGCACATTTTTTCACGAAAATAAACATATTTAAAAAACTGTGAACATTAGAAAAAAAAACTTTCAAATAATAATAATAATAAGGAATGCCATCAAAAGGTTATTGCCACGGAAGAATGAACGTAAAAGTTGCGTATTGCGGTGGTGGTACACTGTAACAAATGTACAATCAAACAAACTGAACAGGGTGGCCCACAATCAGTAGATGACCTCGTACACGGTGGCCTTCTTGTCGCCCGAGCCGGTCACAATGTACTTGTCATCTGCCGAGATGTCACAACTGAGCACTGATGAGGACTCCTTGGACTGCAAAGAATAAAATTGATGGGAGTTAAAACAACATGATTGTGAAAGCATGAATAATGCACAAATATGTATTTTTAATTCATACAAAACACTTGTCAAATATAATACAGTTATTTCGATGAGCATAATAACTGCGCATCGGGGGTGTAATATAAAAGAAGAGAAAGTCTATGAATGTAATATTAACTACAACCACTATGCAAAGAAAAGAAAAAAGTTTACCCTTCAGTTTTTAAACAGTTAATCCTGATTTAATATGGAACCTGACATGAGTGTCAACAGTCTGCAATTTTCCCAACCGACTTTCGTAACCATAGATGTTATAAGTACTAAATTACAGTCAAAAAAATTCCACTGAAAAATTTTCTTGGTTTAGAGTCTATAAAATATCTTTAAAGTGAAAGTTGCTTGTTTGCAGGGGGAAACTCACCACGCATTTCGTTAATTACAAATAAAGGATAATAATACAAGCCCATAGACACAAATTAACTACTACCTCAACATGCATTTGTGTTGATTTTTTTTTTCTCGAAAATCAGTGTCGAAATATTAAAAAAAAAAAAAAAAAAATTACAGATGCATTTTTTTAACAAAAACTTTAACAAACATCAATAATTAATGAATAGTGAATTTCTCCCAAAAAACATCAAACCGCCCCCCCGGTGGGGCGTGAGCCCTGCGTTGAGAAACACTGCATTAAACACTGTATGAATTACTATCACTTGGATTTTGACACTGAATTTACTCCAACTCTTCGTCTATTTAAAAAGTCAATAAATCCAAAACCGAATAATACCAGGGGTGTTAGTTGAAGTTTGCCGGTTTTACTCATAGATGTCGCTAGAGATATGTATACATTTCTATGATTTGGCATCTATGTCATATTTTTCTATGGACATTAACCTTCAAAAATACAAAAGGTACACTCTGCCAAAATAATAGTGTCATAGTTGGTTACCTCAGTGAATATGTCGAGTTTCGTTCCAAGCAAATCGCATTTGCGGCATTCGTTGCTTTTCTTATTTCATCAAAAGAAAAAAGCAGTTGAAGCTCATCGGTTGCTGGTAGAAACTTATGGTGAACATGCTCCAGTGAATAGAACATGTGAAACATGGTTTCGTCAATTTAAAAGTGAAGATTTCGATTTAACAGACAATGAACATCCTGGTGCAACGAAAAAGTTCGAAGA
Source organism: Halesus radiatus (assembly GCA_022606495.2). NCBI lineage: Eukaryota > Metazoa > Arthropoda > Insecta > Trichoptera > Limnephilidae > Halesus > Halesus radiatus. The sequence goes on from JAHDVE020010340.1 coordinate 41,491, forward strand.
CGAGGAATTGCAGGCGTTATTGGATGAAGACCCAACCCAATCGCAACTACAATTGGCCCAAACACTTATACTTAACACTGGTACTGCAAATATTAACAAATAAACAATAGCTGCCCGCAATAAGTAGCAAAAAGTGCCAAGGCCTCAGTATCAATAGCCGAGCACCAACTGTCCAATGTCAGCTTGAAGTCGGATCTAGTCGACAAACAGGGCTTCACGAGGTATAGGTATGATGCGAACATAGTTCTCACACATATGCATAGCTTGTATACAGTATGTATCAAACTTGTTATTGAACCTTTTTAAAAAATTCTAGAGAAATACAAAAAAGTTAATTATTAACCCAATAAGCGCCCGAACAAAACACTCTATATACAAGCATACGCCAAGCTATTTCGGTCTTTTTTAAGTTGTCAATTAAATTAATCTTTACAGCATTCCCTTTGTCATTCAGCGCTTTCTTTATATTAGACACTCATTACTGATATCTATAGTACATACTTTAAAAGTAATTTGAGTCCTCAAGTGTGTCCCATAATGTTTTTTGACATAAATAATGAACACGACAGAATATTTCAGAGCCACGAGTTGGCCATTACAATGACTCACTAACACAAATAAACAAAGGGATATAAGATAAACACTTACACATCATAATGGAGTTCGGCAACGATTCTCCAACTTTTTTCAGTTTTCGATATTGCACTAGATTTTAGCATTTTATTTTCACAATGTTTTAAAGATTTATAATTAATATTCTTTTTTCTCGCGAAATATAAATTGTTTGTTTTTTGACAATTTCTGACATTATATTTGTATTCAGAAAGTGTTAAAAAAAATTAATTTCCGGTAAATTTTCTGATAATAATGGGTTTGCGGTTATCCCAGATGGAAAATCATTAAATTGGTGGATAATTGGTATAAAATTTCCCAAATTCACAGTCCAGTTTCCTGAAGAACTTGTTTGGGTAACATCAGTCTCCATAGGTTCATCTTCGTTGTCACTAAGTTGTGTTACAAAATCTGAGTCATCCTCACTTTCCTCAATTTCAGAGTCAAGATCGGGGACGAATTCTCTTATATCTTCTTCACTGAGAGCGCGTCTTGACATGTTTAGAGATGTAAAAATTAATATTTCTTTCAAAAATCTTTGATGTGCAAAACAAATGACAAAACTGAATGTAAAAATAAACAAGTAAAATTTCAAATAAGGTATAAAAATACTAGTCCACATTTGCGCCTAACATTAAAAAAACTTTAGAACCACACCAAATAGAATGAAAAAACCACGTGATATCCACACACACAAGACGTCACAACGGCGGGAGATTTAAACAAGTGGGCCAAGAGATCTGCAGACCCTTTTTAAATGCTGCTTTGTGTAATGTAAACAATATAAATTATCAACTTTTTTGAGAGATGTCGCTAAGAAACAGTTCGTAATATTTTACGAAATAATATTTAGCCCCATCTACTGTTAGATCATCGAAATATCATCCTCCAGACAATCATACTCGCGATTTACATCGTATGGTGTGAATGGCAGTTGTGGCACGGATTGTTCGTACATCGGTAGCTGCTAATGGCAGCGAAAAGATTAATATAATAAAAAGAACACACTGTAACAACTTTCCAAATGTTCAAATTCAATTAACTTTTACACTTGATGTCCCATTTTTGCCAAAAACAAAAGTAGGCATAAGTAAGAGAAAAACTGTTTCTCAGTGATGCTGTTCAAGGATATCACTGTCGGAAGCGTATACATATGAACCAATACACACAATCCTGAGTATGTGCTGTTCGCATCAACACTAATTGCGCAACCTATAACACCTTTAAAAACCATCTTGAAACACTCTATGATCCAGGGCGTAATAAAGTGCACATAAAACTGACCTGGAATATGCTAGCACCGTAGGGCGTCCTCCACGCGTTGAGCAGGTTATCCTTGCCCGTAGACACGAACCACTTGCCGCACGCTGCGAACTTAAGGCTCAGCACGCATGACTCGTGCAGCAGGAGCTGATAGCGGTCTGGCTTGCCAGCATGCAGCACTTCCACGTGGGAGTTCTCCATGCCCACTGCTAGCCATGACCCTGCAAAAAACATACATAAATTAAACTTATAAATTCAGTCTCTATACAAAACACTCATCAGAAAATGAGTAAGTTCATAGCCCAAAGTGCTATTATAAAGAATAGCGAAAGGAGACTGGATATGTTTGAGGATGATAGTAGTAAATATGCTAAGTATCACCCTGGTACTTAGAATAGAAATGTTGCTTCTTTAAAATGTTTGAAAATCTCCCAACAGTTCTTTTCACTGTCTCCTTCCCTTCCCCACTTCCTTCAGCCTCACAACATATCCCAAATGGGCATTCCATAGTCCCACTGGCTACCAAACATGGCTAAAGTCATTTTAAGCAATATTTTGTTTCTGAATGGTAGTCTTTCCCCTGGGCAGTAGTGAAAGAATCTACGACTCCCTCTACAGACTTCTTAATAATAAGCCTGCAGGAAGGAGAGTTGAGTCAGATATGTTAGGTGCGTATAGGATACTTTTTAGGTAGATAAAAAATATGATTACCCGTGGGGCAGTATCCTAGTGAGAATATCTGGCTGGAGAAGTCGTGCTGATGCAGCTGTCTGCCTTCTCTCAGGTCCCAGGAGCGCACCGTATTGTCCAATCCGCCCGTCCACAGCTTGGAGCCGTCCGCTGATATGTCTATACAACTGGCACCGTCCGTGTGCCCTGGAATACAAATAAATTATCTAATTAGCAGGTGGTAATTGAATAACTAGATATAGCTAGACCGCAAGCAAAATAAGGTGCGCAGAAAGGGCATGGTTTATTAGTAGGTCGCTGGCGTTCATTGGTGGCTTGCCACACCGCATTAGCCTCCGGCACCATCGTTCATTCCAAACGATGCCATGGAAGTCTTTTGTTTTTGGTTGAACCATAATAGAGTTTCAGCTTTTTTTTAGTCATAGTCATTTCATTTAAAATTATCAGATTTGTTGCTGTATTTGTGTGCAACTACTCAAGGGCTTAGGATCACAGTGGCATATATTTGATTATTTTAATAAGATCCATAATCCTAAAGGCCGCCCCACACACATCCGACTTGCACAGCGTTTTTAAGAAAACATGTGGGAAGTGATCGAGCAATGGGCTTGACTTTATGAAAGGACGGTCAGACGGCTGAGCCTTTTGAAGCGGGCTTCAGTTAGTACTAGGACACCCAGTCATGTGGGACGGTCTTATACCCCCATATGACATTCACCTAATGAGATAACACCTGTTTCAAAACAATATTGCCCTGACTACACGATCGCCCAACCTCCCAACTCGAACATTTGGGCGATTGTGTAGAGCATTATGCATATTTGGATAATAATAATAATTGGATAATTTGTATAGAGCCGTTTTTCATGAAAAATCACCTCAATGGTGAAATGCATGTAATCCAATGTATAATCGGAGTTAAGTTGTTATATTTTTTTTCGCTGCAGTCTGACTGTGCTGTGCATTAAAATAAAATACGGAGCTAAAACAGGCTCCACAGCTATCCGTTATACTTATTTCCGGTATTATGAGTACCTAATGAGAAACGAATTGTGTCAATAATATTATAAATTTCGGTAGACTTTCTATGAATATCGATAGATTTTAGCTAAAATGGCATCACTAGTTGGAGTTCGTAGTTGGAACGTTGGCCGATCGTGTAGTTGCCCGATTTATAGTCATTATACGATCGACCAACGTCCCAACTCCGAACCAAGTTCGGGTTGGGGCGTTGGGATATTGTGTGATTGAGGCATAAAAATTATTAAAAAGTACATTAGTCCAAAAAAAATCATCTTATTATTATTAATCATATTATTAAACATATTATTATCAGAATGTATGTAGGTGTGTTTTCAATATGTTTTGATCATATTCAGATATTTAAAATGTTTTTTAAAGAGTTTCACAGCCGGTTTCACCAATCGAATTTTGAGAGTTAAAATTTTCCTCATAAAGAATAACATTGTTACTAACGTGACTCTGAGTATTTTTTTTAGATTAGGATTATTAGCCGGATGACCTCAAATAGATTGAAGCTAAATCCGTCAAAGACTGAGTTTCTCTGGACCGCCACAAGCAGACATCATTGATAACTCCCCAATAACTATTTCAGGGAGTGACATTATTCCAAAGACATGTATCAAACTACTTGGTGTCAATCTAGAAGCTGATTTTTCCCTTAAAACTCAAGTGAACAAAACTACAAGCACAGGGTTTTTCCAATTGAGGCATATTAAAGCAGTGCGGAGAACTCTGCCAACAGAGGACTAAATTGCTAGTTAATTCATACATTGTTTCATGTCTAGACTACTGCAACAGAATATATGTAAATCTCCCCAACTATCAAATCAAGAAATTAGAAACCGTTTTCAATGCTACGAGAAGACTTATCTAAATACTCCCATATTTCAGAGCATCTCAAAAATCTTCACTGGCCCTAATGTCCTGGATGATGGTATTTAAATCAATTAACGGGATGTCTCCAGCTTACCTTTCGGTGTGGCATCCCTGAAAATTCCAATTCACAACAGTCAACTCTTAAATCAGCGACGTCATCAGCTATCTGAAGGTTGAAAGAACCAAAGCACACACCAGATACTAAGTTCGGTGAGGGTGCTTTCAAGCTATCAGGGCCAAAGCCTGGAATAAACTGCCATACGATTTATGATTGATTAAAGACTCAACAGAATTCAGAGCGAAGCTTAAAACACCTCTCTTCGGAATGTCATATCCATGAACAGTACAGTTGCATACCCAATTTACATAGCAAGATGCTAGCTGGTTTACACCTACCTATAGTAATTTATAGAAAAATTTGAAACTTTTCATAGTCCGCGACATTGTAAATAACTATAAATATTTGTAAATGTAAATCATCAAAAATTTTAGCTAAACCACGAGTAGAATTTTTTTACTTTTTCCGGTAATTTTTAAAATCTGTTCTGAAGTCCTAAATTCAAAAAAAAAAAACAATTAATGTTAAAAATAAATACCCTTGCTTATTTAGCGACTAACCTAATAAATATAATATCAATAACAAATAAGAATAAAATAGTAACTGCAATATCATGCAATGTGCAGTGTTCTCTGATATTGTGTCCTGTGTGTGCAAAAACATGTCTTCCAAGCTAAAATTTTAAAATATGACGTGTTAAATCTGCAGTGACCTACCAGGTAAGAATGTTTCTGTTTATATTTGTACATAATAAGATAAACCCTAGCAAGTATTATTTACAAAGCGCCCTTGGGGTGATTTTTCACAAAAACGGCGCTATACAAATCATCCAAATATTATTATTTTATTTAATAGTATTAGGGGAAAATCTTTACCTTGGAACTGTCTCACTAAAGTTTGATTATGTAAATCCCAAACAGCTATGTTTCCGTCTGAGCAGCAACTAAAGCACACCTGAAAAATTAAAGAAAAATTGTTAATATCTTTTCTGTAATTCAAAAGGTACAATAAAAATACGAAATCATGTTCTAAAATTCCGTTTGTGACATTCAGAAAAAAGAGATTCAGATTATTAGAATACAAATCAGAAAAAAGAGATTCAGATTATTAGAATACAAATCAGAAAAATTTAAAAAGATTTTAGGTGGTTATCATCTTAATTTTCACACATATTTCCAAATTGTTACACACAGTTAATATAATGCGGACGTGGCATATCTCACAATATCGCTCGACATACAGTTGTCATACACGAGTACTATATCCGTGATAACTGTATGAAATTGTATGGCGAGCGTACCCCCTTACTTACTTCGATGCCCAAGGCACAAATTAATGACATCTTATTCGGTAAAATGCTGAAATCGAGAATTATTCATCAATATCGTCAGAAACGCCCTGTAGTCATCACTTGAGGTGCAAGGATACCGTCTCACAGTGGAGCGAAAACGGTATCTCTATCTCATTCTAAAAATAGACAATACAAGAACTGTCTTTTAATGAATTAGGTATTTTCGTCCACTGGTTATTAGGCTTTAAGAATTGGATCACCGCATATTCGGTCATTTTGATTGCAAATAACCTCCCCTATCACCCCACTTTGTTTGATCCATGACTTATGGGACATCCTGTATATAAACATATTATCTGGTAAGACGGTACAATTTACAAAAAACAATTACATTATTACGAAAATAAACTCAGGCACGCAAATGTACCCTCGACACACTACAATAGTATTAGATCATGGGCGCTCGGCATTCCAAAAGTTAAGTGCGGGTTGTTTCGAGAAACTTGAAGGATTCATCAAAATTTTAAAATTAATGTTCCAGTTCTATGAAAGCTTTATTCAAGTTCTGTTATTATTCAAGCACTGTGAAATAACTGGCCCACAATGAAATAATAACAGAACTTGAATATTAACATAGAAATTTTGACGAAACATTGATATTCCTAGAAACAACCCGCCCTAAGTTTACTGAAAGATTCAATATAAGGTAAGAAAATTAAGTTTTATTTAAAAATAAGCAATAGAGTTCAGAAGTTTTACGTAAAATGTTTATTTTACGTGCTATTTTTTTTTAAATCACCTGCTTTACGGAGTGGATTTGTGAAAAAACACCAGCAAACAATGTGATAATTGATGTTTAAAAAAAAAATGTCTGCAGTAGGCGAGAATGCCAAAATTGCCAGATTTTAGGGTTATGTTCTTCTAACAGTTGAAAAAAGATATTGCAAAGATTAGGCATAGCACATTTTGTTTAAAATCTAAAATCTAACAATCATAAATAAGAAATCATATTATTACCTTTGAATCGGGGCTAATAGCCAGCGCATAGCAAGCCGGGGCACTGGACGTAAGTTCAGCCTTTATTCTGGGCGTGGGGCTGGCCAGATCCCATATAGACAGATTGGAGGCCTCCCCACCAACTATGAGCGTCCGGCCATCTGGTAAGAGCTTCACTGAACGAATATAGTTATCACGTTGCTGAAATTAACAAAATACAAATTTAATATTAGCGTAGATATAGGAAAGAATGTCACACACTCTCATAGCCATAGGAAACAAAAAGCTTGTGTCATGATTATATTAAAAAGTGGCAAAGTACAAAATATTTTTAAATGTTAATGTCAGGGAATGTCAGACTTGAAACATGTTTATTTGTAGCCGTCTAATGCTAGGGGATATGTTAGCAGCTCAACCGCACTTGGACTTGCCTTTGTGATATTTTAAACTTTATAAAATTCTCCTAGTATACAAGATATTTTATTCGCTTGGCAAGAAAATATTATGAATATCTTAATATATCTTGTCGTTTCGTCATGTGCAAAAACATTTTTTTTATCTGTGAAAAAGCTCTTCGCCATTGTGGAAGTGGCATCTACTTTGAAATGACGATTTTTTTCATATTAGTATATTTATTTAGACGAAAACGTCATATTATTTTATTTTCATTGTGTAGGACCCTTATTGAGTCTTATGAAAATATAATAACACCATAGAATTCTTTATTTAAGTTTTTTTTACATAAAATGATGGAGAAATAAATCATTACTCTGAATATACTATTCTGAGGAAACTACTTCCTCAATATACATACAATTTTGATAAATACATTATATGGTGAGACAATACAATTACAAAAACATCATTTTGCAAAACAGTGAGTAATTACGAAATTACCGTCAGCTAGCACAGGGCGCGCAACACTCCATTTTACCGCTGACACATGAGGGGATTTGTATTTGGCGGGAACGTGGCATTCCCGCGGTTATAAAAAATTGTATGTACATAGTACTGGTAATACATATTATGTGCACAACGGAGCAAGGGTTAAAGCTGGTGTTTGAATCTGCCAACTATTCAAGTAATTATATTTTTTGAGTCTCTTTTAAAATATTACTTGTAAGCATCGCTTAAAATTTTTGTACTGAAAACCGTTGACAAATCCTAACTAACTTTATGTCCTCTACTACAGATGGATTTGTTTGTATACATACCAAGCAATCAAGCTGCGACAGAGGTTTGGAGCAGGTGGCCGGGGTGGTGATGTCCCACAGCTTGACACAGCCCTTGCCCCCCGTGTAGGCATGTCTGCTGGGCCCGCTCTGGGAGAGGGCCACTGCACACACAACCTAAACAACATCAAATTACATTGTTATTCATTTACCCATTTAAATACACTTACTGGGGTTTGAGGGCTGAACGGTTAGAATTTACAAAAATTGTTCATTTCTTCTTCAAAAAAACATACTTAGTGTCCCGGGAATAAGTTGGACACAGTCAAAATCATGCTGAAGAGCCAACGAATGGGGGGTAAAATATGGTGGTAACATGGGAGGCAAACAAAAAAATCAGTAACATACGGTCCAATTTAGCGTTAACAATACTTATCCTAGTAAACCATCCGAATCCAGCTTAATGTTTCTAGTTTCTTTTGGTTTCATAACATTCCCCAATATCAGGTGTGCAATAGCCAGAAAAATTAACTAAAATTTTCCGCCGCTACTGGTATGTCTAGGCATTTTGACTTTGATTTGGGTGATAGCAGGTAACAGGTAATGTAAAGAAATGGTGTCTTACTTCTCCATGCGGCAGAGTAGTAGCTTGCCTCGCTCCTCTGGGTATGCCGGGACCTATCAGAGCGTCCGCCGGAAAGGGCACCGGCTGTAAAGGGCCTCCGCACGTGTGGAATGAGTACGCACTGCAAATAATCAATTATAATTACAATGATGTCATATCACATAACAGACCTATATAACACTCCAAGGTAAAAAAAAAAAATTATTTAACAGGGAAAAGAATTATCAACCACTTTTTGATGAATAATGGAGAAGACATTAACACTAGAGTAAGATGTTTGCATCACAATGCTGCCCAGCGGGGTGGTGATATAGCTGTACAGACACTTGTGAAGGTGTCGCATTAAAAAAAAAAAAAGATGCCTGGATTGGAACTTCATGGCCTTGAAAATTTTGTTTTGGCATAATATGCAGGTATACATTTGGCAATGAAACATTTTTTTTAAATTCCAATATTTTGTGAGCAAAACCTAACCAGATATTGTGTTTTGTCTATAACAATGGTTCCCAACTTTTTTAAGGTTGGGAGCTACTTTTTACCTTAATTTTCATGGAGATCAACTTCTAACAAGAATCTTAAAAGATTTTTTTTATAATATATCATAATTATTGGGATCGACCAAAATTTACTCTGCGATCGACCGGTTGGGAACTCGTGGTCTATAGGAAGATATTTGTGATTCTTAGAAAAATTATAAAACAAAAGGAAACCAATGTTGCTATGAAAGATGTTGTACAAAGCAAAGGATCTAGTTACAACTTTAATTCAACTCAAGATTGGATTGAGGCTTTGTGTTTTAGCATATAGATTGGTTATAGACAAAATTCCCACCCCACGCTAAAGATTATTTATAAGAGATAACTATGACTTTATTAACTTACCGTACGCAGAAAAGAGAAAAATGGAGTCTATACCTACTAACTTATAAGTGTTATTAAATCAAGTAAACTCACGGTTTTCCAGCGGCTACTCCATTCGACCGTGGCGAGTCTGGATAGCCCTGCGAACCCGGAGGTTGTTGGGGTGGGCGATGGTAGGGTGGCCCGGGTGGCGGATACGGCGAGTAGGGACCGCCGGCACCACTGCCCGCACTGCCGTTACCGCCGCCGCCTTTTCCTGCTCCGGCCACGGCGGAGGTGGGCGTGAGAGAGCGACCCTTGGTGGAACTGGGTGTCCCCGGTTTTTCCTGATAGATGAGACAGAATTTTAATACTGTTTGAATCAAATACAACAACAACAAAAACCCATTACCAAAGGTGTACTTAACACTGAAGTGATAAACCGATAGAATGTTATTTGAGAGAAAACTGATATCGCCGATTTACATAAGATTGACTCGTAGTTCCATGACAGACCAATGAGATTGATTTTCTGTTAAGTAAAACAAAAATGACCTTGCTTTGGGCACACAGACACGTCCCCAACACACTTCTACCGTTTTAACTCTTTAGTGATAATAAAGAACTTGCTCTTCTCCATATTATTTATCATTACCAAAAATGATGAAACATTAACCAGTAACTAAAAATATTATGTACCTACCTACGTATAATTATTTTAGTATAACATATCGCACCCCCGGGAGAACAATGACACATTTGCGAATAACAACATTTTCCACGAAACGCATTTAAACTTGGATTATTTATTAAAAGTATTGGCCTACATTTTAATTATAGTAACAATTATGTAAGAGAGTGTGATTGAACTAGTAACTCCATCTTTGTTCTACTAGTAATATACAACTTTTAGGTTTTATGACATCTCAGTTTAGGAAAAATTTTCACTTGCATCATTGTTCTCCCGGGGATGCGATATGTTCAAAGAAACTGAAATTGTAACAATGTGACAAAACTCTCATCACAAATTTTAATACTGCACTTCTGCTTATTTATAGTTAATAATGTGTTACCTCTATGTAATGGTTATACATATGTGGGTTAAGATACTAAACAACTGTTAAATTGTAAAACACAAACTTATCAAAGCACATGACATCAACCAGGCGTAAAAGTTTAGTGACTTCACTACAAATTTATCAGCTTATAATTACACAAAAAAAGACAAATTATGGCATTGAACGTTTGCTGTCAACTGGTGTGCCACCCAGCATTGCCATGTCAAAAAATTGAAACTCTAGCAGAGTTTTAAAAAATCAAATGCAAAAAATAGAAATGCAAAAAAAACTCTTTCAACTCGGTAAGCAGGGAGGGTGCAAAACAAACCTCATATAGTTGGATAAAACTAATGAAATTTGAGTTTTTTGCATTTCTGCGAATATTTGATAACCATTGCTCGGAATTTTGTAAAAAAAAAAAGGATTGAAAAAATGTCTTCGTCGATACCGATTTCTCCCTAGATTTGTCAAAAACTCCCTTAGATCTAGGGATTTCTCCTGTGACATGGCAACGCTGGACTGCCACCTAGGGGTAAAAATACTAACATGTTCCTTTTACAGAAGCATAGAAAATTTGGACAAACAACTATTTTACTGAAAAAAGTTTTATGGTATTATTTAACTGGGAAAGGATCTGTTTTAGGAAAAACCATAAATTTGCATTGCTTGATGATTGGGTTATTAAAGTTTGTGATTTGATGTGTTGGTTGGCAAAATTGGATTCCAAGTAACCATGTGGTATTTGCTATAAGGATAATTATTGAATTAGTGACATTAAAACAGGTTAAGGAATTTAGTCAGGTTATGGAAATTAAGATAGGGAAAGCATAAAGGCAATATTAATTTTCTCAAACAAATGTCTAGAAATTGTTACATAGTTAATTCCAGAAAGAAATACAAAATTAATTTGACAATGCTTCATGCGTTCAGTTTCTATAGAGATTCCTAGGGTAAGAATTATTGAGTAAAGGTTTTTTTGTGTATGCACTGCATCTATTTTCAATACACATGAGGGGAATAGAAACAAAAATGGCAGAGTCCAAGTAATTAAGATGTTGGTAAACAGCTAAAAACTTTTAAATTAAATCTGTTAATGGTAATTTGAAACAACCGCTTTTAAATTGTAAAACATTGCGTACAACTACAATTAGCCCAGACTTATTGGAATATCTATTGCTTGTTTTCTAAATACTTATTTTTGTGATAACACCACGGTTTTAATGTTTTAATTTTAAATCCGTTTTTATATAAAGTAAAAAATGTACAATAAATTAATTAAAATTTATTTTGTATTCACCACTTTATTAATATACACATATCTACATGTTTCGAAAGCGATGCTTTCTTCATCAGGAATATACAGAATACTAAAAAATAATAATTTCAAGTATAGACAAGTAATAAAATATATAAAAGTGAATACAAATCTTTTGAAGAAATTGTAAAAATAATATCTTTAAAAAACGGATTTGTTATAAACCCAACATGCAGTTAGTTTATAATTAATTTGGTCTATCCGACTGCATTTTAACTCGTTTTTATGAACACTGACGTATTTATTTCTACAAATCTCGCCTGAACATAATAAAGAAATCAGGGAACCTTCATAATATGTTTCTTGAAACCTTAAGGGTAAACGGATATGCGCTTACAGATGGTGCTAACATAAGTATTTTTTAAAAAAAATACTTTTAGCACGTAACGCTTTTAATAAATTGTTTGTTGGAAGGTGTACATAAAGAATATGAAACGGAATTTTAATTTTAAAGCTCAAGTCCTAGTCTCAAGCTCGAGTCTCAAATCCTAGTCCAAGAAACATATAAAAATACTGAAAAATAAAGAAACATATAAAGATAAAGAATAGGAAGTAATATTTGTAGAGCGCCCTTGTGATTTTTCACAGAAACGGCACTATACAAATCATCCAATTATTATTATTATTAATAGTGTATATGTTAGTGTTACAATAATATTTCGTACTTTTATAAGTTTCTTAAAGTACTTGAGCTTTAAACCTACAATAACCATTTATTCCATTTCATATTCCGCATGTACACCCGCCAACAAACAATTCCTTTCAATATTTAAAAGCATTAAGCATTAAGCGCCATCTGTGAACGCGTACCGCATTTCGTTTACCTTAAAGGTTTCTGTTGAAGATGTCAACAGCCCCAGTGATATTATTACATTCTAAATATCAGAATTGCATTAAAAATATTTGGTAACAAGGCATGCTTGGTTAGGTTAGTTAGGTGTTGAATATTGCCACAAATAATAAAAAATAACTTAATTAAATAATCTTTATCATACAAAAGAGAAAATGGCGGGCTTTACACGTACGCTTCCGAGCGATCATTCCGAACGCCGGTCCAGACCCTGCGCAGAAAAGTCCCACAATGAACTGTGTTGCAAACTGTTACCTTACTTTAGAGGACTTTACTTTTCTGCGCGCTTCCTGGAATGCCGCTAGAGGAGCGCTCTCCAAAGCGTACATGTGGGAGAGCCTATTAGATCATCCTTAACGGTAAACATGGCGGGGATACTCACATCCTTGCTCTTAGGTGTGCTCCTCGAGGAGCTGGAGCCGCTGCGACTGGGTGGACGGTGCAGGGGTCCCCCTCCACCGCCCCCTCCGCTGCCGCCCCCTCCTCCACTGCCCACCCTCTCGGGCCCGTTCTCCCCTCGCCCCGCCTCTCCCACGCGCTCCTCACCCTTCCTGTCCTCCTGGCGGACCAAATCACTCAAAGTCACTATTCCACTACAATATGTCGCACAAAAGCGATACTGCTATAATGCCACTATAGAAGAACTCAGGAAAGATCCATCGTAAGCCATCCCGTGCAGATCTTATGTTGCAGCTTGATTCGTTTAACAATTATGACCATCCACAAAATAAACTCTTTTAATTGACACCATAAAAGAGTATAATTCAGAAAGAATGTACATTTGCGTATTTGATTGGAAACATTTGACATACTGGTATTTTTCATTCGAGGATAGGAGGATAATTATATAAGAATTTAGCGCTCTCTACTCACTCGGGTCTACCTACAAGCATACTCGAATACTTCACTTCATAGGAAAAAAAATTCTGCCTCGATTTATCTCAGTCCAGTGGTTTCACTAAGATTCTGTTACCATTGGTTTAAAATTCACAAATGATTTTCTGAATTCTGACAATATTTTCGACTCTGATCTAAAATAAGCATGTTGGCATTTAGAGCAGTATCGCATTCCTGCGACGAAGAAAACAAAAATCCCTTGCTTTTGTTGTTATTACAATACAAAGATAAAATAAAAATATTAGGAAGGTTAACAAAAAAGGTTAAGCAAAGAAGCTTCCAAAAATTCTTGTCAAGACAAACTTGTATCATTTTCATTGAGCAAGGATCGCACAATTTTGTTTTACTTTTAGTAACAATTACTATAATACTATTATCCCAATAACATAAATGTTAAAACATTAGTCACAATACATTGAATGATTCAATTATTTATTACCCCTAAGACATCCAAAAAAATTATCATGAACAGTCTTACCTCATTGGCTACATCTACAACAAGGTCTTGATCGCTCTTCTCCGCATCACTATCCTGTAAATAGAGATATAAAAACAAATTGTTAATTATAAACAATTATAAATTTTGAAACCCAATTACAGTAGTCTAAAATAACACGTCATGAAAAAAAAAGTTAATAAGTTATAATTATAAGTTTAAAAAAACTTGTGCAAAATGGTGGTGGGCGAAGCGGCTCGGTTTAGTGTGCCGGAACGCTAAATCAGCTCTTTGTGGTGTACCAGTTCGGTGATCCAGCTCAATTGAACGACGGTTCGCGTCCCCCCGCACCATGCCCTGTCCCTCTCTCCCTTGGCCCTCCTAAAGACATCCTTAAGACGCTCTTACACGATACATTTTTCATCCAGTTTTCATGTGGATTGTCTTTACAGAGAGCTGATTTAGTGATCCCGCTCACTAAACCGAGCCGCTTCGCCAACCACTAGTGCAAAAGGGACAAATCGTCGCTGTTCTGACTCAACCTCGTATCTGTAAAAACATGTTTTCTCAGGAAATGGAAATAATTGTCAATTTTCCTTATTTTAAAGCAATTATTTTTTAATTAATTAAAAAAATATACTTTGTTTACACTACTTTATAAATATACATAAATATCTACATGTTTCGATAGCGATGCTGTCATTATCATAATATAATTAATACTTAAATATGAAATGTATTCATTAAATAAAAAGAAGAACTGCTTTAAAATAAGGAAAATAGACAGTTTCTTTCATCTCCTAAGAAAAGATGATTTTGTAGAAACGAGGTTGAGTCAGAACAGCGACGATATACTTAAGAATTAATTCAAATAAAGTGTTATATTATAATTATAAAGTATTATAATGAACAACCACAAAATATTGGCTGCATACAATAATACAAAAAAATATTGTTTTAAAATTAAGGATTTTCATCTCCTGAGAAACCGTGTTTTTGTATAAATAAGGTGGAGTCAGAACAGCGACGAAATGGATTATTCTTCTACAATTGTATTGTTGGATAATGAAAGAATTAAAAAAGATATGATCCATCAGATAGGTTTGTTACGGATAGTTACAGTGAAATGAAGTTAGGTTAGGTTTGCTTTGAACTCACGTGACCAAGCATCTTTTCTTCTTTCCTTCGTTTAACGTCCACCTGTTCAGGTTCTAGGGGAGACCTCGATCTGTACTTGTCTCTATCAGCCGGTGATACTGAACTCCTCTGTAAATACAATGTACATTTGTATTAGTAAAAAGCATTACGTTATTATCTTACATTTATACAACTGGCTTCTTACTGGCTGTCTTTTATATTACGTCTGAATGCAGCCATATAGAAATTATTTGATAGGCGAGCACCACACCTTTTTATGTTGTTGCATGTTATCTGTCTTCTTTTATTGAAGAGCATTCTTTTGAATATTTTGTACACATGATAAATATTCGTGGATAGCATATTTTATTAAAAACTGAAATTATCAAGTGGGGTGGGTTTATCTCAGCGAATGGATCACAGTCTTTAGAACATAGACATCAGTTGGAAATACTGTGTTTTGTATGCTGGTAATTTAAGTAAAATGCTCCAAAGAAGTAGTGTCATTGATCCCCCCGCATCACTCCAGGATGTCCAAAAGCAAAATACATTATTGTTTATTCCTGCACTATCATCGAGTAGTATACATGGGGGATCTAATAAGAACGGATATTACCATTACACTATATTGACCATATGTATTATATCAAAATTGTGTAAAAACAGAATAAACTGTGTTAACACGTTGAAGGACAGAGACGCTGTACAATGTCTAATGGCAAAGCCAATTAGAAAACAATGTCATTGTTCATCATCGGAATTCTGAGGGAATGGCTAGCAGCATTTTGATTAACCGCCCTGCCTTAGGGTTATTTTTCAAAAAGTAGGTAAAAAAACATCGGGTTTTTTCCACTTGCTTGGAGTATCATTGATTAGCGGCGTGACTTGTATGGGAGAATACGAACACATCCGTTAGCTTCGGCTTACCTCGGCATACTAAAAGCGATAACGCAGGAACAAACTTGATGTATACGACGTATAACGAACGTTTTGTGGGTTTCGGTTATCGTTATTTTTTAACCTGAACGTACGGGATACGGTTTGTTGCGTTCAGGCGTTGATATAGCGGCCGTATCACGTACGTTCGTACGGTTAGGGCGGTTAAGATACTAGCCAGTACAAGCATTCTGCGACACATGTGAATAAAGAAGACAGCTCTACCGTCACACCATAGGCCAAAATATTATATCTACACCTTCCCGTTCCCCTTCCTCTATTCTTGCCACACTCAACCAGTAACAACACATCATACAGTAGTCACCTTTCCCCCGCTCTCCACTCAGTCGTCAGCGCAGTGTCACAGCTGTAACGCGTATAGTCCACTTTACTTCATTTATTTTAGATGGAAAAAGACAATGACATACGATCCATGTGAGCGAGAACAAAGCCGAGTGGTAAAGATGATTGAAGATGTTACAACTGATGAAGACGAAGATCCTTATGCAGCAATGACAATTAGTTTGGCTAAGACGTCCGACACTGATTGATGTTGTGTCATATTTTAATATAAAAACAAACACTCAATTTTTAAATTTTACCCTGATGAAGGATGAGATAAGCGAAACGGTTGGTGTTGATTTAAAAATAAATTAGTGGTTTAAGACAAAGTGTTTGTTTTATTTAATAAATATGTTAAACCACAAAGTAATTTGCTTTCCACGAAAACATAAAAATAATTGCGGAATGGCAGAACACATATCGGCGACGAAATTTAAAGTATGATAAAACTTGGCAGAATTCGTTTATTTACAATTTTGTAAGAAATAACATAAGACGTTCCAATGGGCAAACGATTAGCGTTGAAAAAACTTGTGTCACAGCAAAACTTATGTATATGAAGGCAAAATACCGCAGATCAACGTGTTAATAAAAAACACACATGCACACCTTCACAAAATCAATTTGTGGTATCAACCATTACTACTTCCAAAGGAAGGCGGTAGAAAGTACGCCCATTTGAGGGCATATCAAGAACTCAGTATGACTGAACTATTGGGTATCAGAATGCAGCACATACCTGCAGTGCCCTGGCTCCGGCCAGCCGCTCCTCGGGCGTGGGTTTACTCTCCTCCTTGGGGGGCGCCTGGTGAAGAGCGGGGTGCTGTGGGGGCTGCGGCGCCTGCGGGTGGTGCAGGAGGGCGGCCGCCGCGCCCGCCACCGCCTGCTGCTGCTGCGCCGCGTGCATCTGCTGCTGCATGCGGGCCACGTGCGCGCCATGCAAGCCCCGTTACACACACACGCGTTATATTGGGACGGAGGGACAATGGGCGCATAATTGAGTGAGTGTTCAGAAATAAATGCAACAGAAGTCATACGGATAGATACACAAATACATTTAAAAAGCAAATTAAAATTATACAATAATAATATATTCTAGCGTGGTTTAGTGGGGTGTGCAATATACAGCCACAGCCCTCTATATAAAGTAAATAAACAATAAGTAATAATAACGAGGCATCACTTTTGCTAATCCATTTTTACCACCACTATACGAGCATGAGTTTAATTTGATGGTTTAAACAAAACTTTACCAGATTCTTGATAAAAAGTTAAATTTAAATATAAGAAGGATAAATGGAAAAATAAAAAATGTCTTTTACCACAACTTTCAGATAAATTGAACTCAACAACGTTCCAAAACCCAAATTATATTAACTACTGTAATAGTTTAAAAAGTACAATTTTTTTTTTATTCTTTAAAATAGTGGTGCTGTTTTTTAGGCTATAGAATCAGGAAATGCAATCAAAGGTTACTAAATTGACATGGGCACAGAATGTGCTTACTTAAACTTCCGCTTACTGCGATGGTAGTAGGAGATTTTCAAATACTGTCAGGTTATTCGTAACCAGGGAATATTTGTCTTTCTTTTAAAAAAAGAAAACAAAAAAGAGCTAATTAATTTTTTTGTTTAAAATACACGCATTCATTGCGTGCACAGTTTCTATAAGAGCATAAACATTTGCTTTACTTATAAATTCTTAAGTGATGTAATGCAAAAATAATTCCTCTATGTGTGGGAACTGGGAAACGGTAAGGGTATGTTATGAGAGATAAAAATAGGTGATAGAATAGATACACAAGTAAATTAAAAGGTTTGTGTAAAATTAAGAATTTGGGTATTTCATAGGTTCTTAGTTTAATAATTAATTTCACTGGATAAATTTGTTTAAATAAATAAAAATCAAAAGATATCAAGTTTGAACAATTTATTAACAGTTCAGAGAAGTTAATTCTTAATAAACTTTTAATTTTGGTATTTACTGTAAGTTGAATCAAAGAATTAAAAATATATGTAAGTATGTCTAATGATGAAAAAATACTCATGAAACTTACGAGGAGATGCTGAAGACCCTGTTGCTGTTGTTGCTGTAAGAAAAAAATAACAGTGTCAAATACTCTCTGTAAAAGAAATTTTATTTTAAATATTACTGAACAAGGGAACCGAAGAGACGGTTTCTTGTCCAGTCCGGGGATGATATTTTTAAGCACAAAATGTTAAACTGTACAAAACCAGCATGAAAGATATAATTTTAAAAATAAACAAGAGTCACTTATGATGTGATAAATGTCATTTTTCCTTTTTTAACATTATTTTAAGATGAAGATTTGATGTACTGTATGTGATAAAGCATGCAACTTAACCCCTTATAGTTAACAGTGAGCATAGTATACCATTGAGAATTGATACATTGTCTTATAGTGAAAATATACACAAGTAACATTTAAAGGGTTAAAATAATTAGAGATAAAAAACGTAAGAAGCATAAAAATATCAAAAATTATGATGATGAACCCAGTTACAAAAGATGAAAAGAACGCACAAGATAAAGTAACAGAATTAGATTTTTCAAGCCATGTTAATTTTTGCAATATTTATAATATGTAATATTTAGCGTGTGAATGGTATTACAATATACATATGCGTATGAATGGAAACAAACATGTAGGTCAATGATTTGAAACACGGGTGATAACAAACAAAAAACATTAATCCATTTACTTGAAATGTATGTAAACCAACCTTAGTCATATGCTGGAGTAATCTAATCTAGGTACTTTATCAAAACATACATCGTTTGACAGTCGATGGGTCCTGTGTTAGGAAGGTTAAGTAAATAAATGTATTTGCTCGAGCCTCCAAAAAATAGCAGGGAACATTGAAATGATTTCTTCGGAAAGAAATACAAATCGTGTAGAATGACAAATCGTCAATAACAATGTAAACGTAGACTTCAAAAAAATTCAAAGGTATCTTTTTTTTTCTTCTTTTTTTTTAATAATATTTTTAGGTACATACAAAATATTTACATTAGAGTTATTTCATATCTCAGATTTATCGTTTACTTTAAATAAAATGTGGAATATGAAACACAAAAGAAAGAAATGTGTTCATGAAGGTACACAAATATACTGTTTGTTCTTTCAATAAAATTAATGTAACTCATTGGAATTGCCAGTAAAAATGTGAGCTTTTAACTTGCTTTTGTGTGGGATTTAATCTAATTTATTATAAGGGGCTTTTTAATGACTTTGTACAATATACACAACAATAAATACATATTGATGGTTTCTGCCCACTAAAATATTTATTTTATTTTCTCTCAAAAAACTTGCTATAAATAATTTGTTTGTGTAAATCTAAAAAAAAAAAAAAAAACAACAAATATTTCAACGGGTCCTGGATAAAGTAGCATAACTACAAATCTACTACCTTACTTTAATGAGATGTGATAAGACACTCTGTACATACACGTCCTTTAGTCAGGGACACAATACGACACAGCGAACAGGGAAGTCACATTGTGAATTGTAGTAGTATGTAGCCAGTCTATTTTTTTCACAATGCAGACACTTCTATATAGGTAGTGTTCCCAATAATTTAAAATAAGTTATTTAAAAAATATTTCACACCTCGCTTTGGTAAAGTGACAAATTTTCAAATTAAATATTCCACGTAGAACACGTTGCTGGCTCAAATATAAGCATATGTAGTTTGACCAAAAACAAAAAGCCGTTCCCTAGCGTCGTCCGGAATGAAGCATGGTACGGGAGGCAAGAGTAGTATGACATACGACCAACGAATGTATTAATAAATCACGCCCTTCTGCGCATGGCATGATACGTCCATCTGTGGACCTTGTTTTTCTTGCGATCTAGCTACAGCAACAATATCATAAGTTGCCTACAGACTAGCGTTTTCATCCGTACCAACTGAAGCCATCACACCGAAAGGCTCGGTCGTCTGACTGCCCTTTCCTTAAGTTAAGCCCATTGATCAACCCCTTCCCACGTATTTTCTTAAAGTCGGTGGGCAAATCGGATATTTGTGGAGGCCCTAATACATTTTCATTGAAATGTGGATTCACATCAGCTGTCAAAAAGTGCATACATTGTTGTAAGTGAATATATACAATCTGAATTCAACATCATAAAATCATCAAGCGCCTCAGTTAAGAGCGTGTGAGTGAGTCCTTACCCATTGCAGCGGGGGGAAGGAGCCTAGCGGCGAGAGCTCTGAGTTGAAACGTACCCCGATAATGGCGTTGAGCTCCGTCATGGTGACCTGCTTGGCGCGCTCCACGGCCGACGCCACCTGCTGCTGGTGCTCCTGCGCCAGGAACGGCAGCAACTGCCCAATTATGGCGTTCAGTCTTTTGGCTATTTCAGTCTGAAAAGACGCATACAATTTCCAAAAAATTTCATTGTGTATTGAATTTTTTTTGACCATTTTAGTACTGAGGTGCAATGGTTAGTAAAATTTTAACAACGGTAAGTTTTGACAATGAAAATATTCCAACAATTGTAATGTTTTGATTGTGATAAATTTTTGACAGTGGTAAAATTCTTACGATGGTCACTTCTGACCATGGTTATATGTTAATAATGGTGAAATTTAAACAATGGTAACTTTTGACTCTTTGAGAATGTAATTAGTTACACTATTTTATGTGATGATGCCAACTTTGTATTTAATTAAGCACACTAATAGGTATATATATTGACTTATAATTAAGTATTTCATTTTTCAACATAACTTCTTGTGTGGAAGTGAAACTTAAAAAAATTTGTAGTGCCGACTTTTCTTTTAAATACCACCATTTTCGAGAAGCACGTAACCAACCACAAAATATGAATTAAATTTCTGATGAAAAAAAGGTTGAAATTATTCTTACCTGTTTATGCATTTCAACATTTAATCCATATGACATCTCGTAATACTGAAACAGTAAAGTAAAAATAATTTTAAAAATGTATCATAAAAAACCCGTTTATATTAAATCGATGATTTGTTTATATACACAAAAAATGCCTTAAAATAAACTTACCATCACATAATGTCGTTGCATTTCTGTTTTTTCACTAGCCAATTTCTCACACTCCAGTTTTAGTCTGAAATTGGATAGGACAGTTAAGTAAAGATAAACAGAACCCCGGAAAGTATCATAGTAACTCTTCAGAATCTACAGGTGCAGGAAAACAGTTATGACATCTCATGAAACAAGTTCTTCAATTGCAGTATTCGCGGGAGGGATTGCAAGATTAAAAATTTGAAGGAGGCCTATGAGGTATGTAAATAATGTAATGCAACTGGTAGCGTAGTGTTCAATCTGTCAACAATTGGGCCTTCCCATTTGGGGGGGTGAGACGGGCCAACATATGATGCCCCTTCGATACAAGTTTGAGCTCACTAGTCACTTAGTGGTCCGTAATTCAGACTTAGGCATAGTGGGACGGAAACTTTTGTAAAATTTCAACAGCCCTATGGAGACAGTGCTTTGTCAAAGGCCCAGGTTTTCAGGTGGTTTAAGCCATTCTCAGAATGCTGAGTATCGATTGAAGATGAACCTCGCAGTGGAAGGCCTTCAGCTGCAAGAACTGATAAAAATGTCTAAAGAATCCGAGTTCTTGTGCATTCTGATCATCGGTGAAGGTCAGAATGATCGGGGAAGAGTTTAATTTGACTCACACAACCATAAGTCGGATTTTGACCAATGAATTGGGGATGAGGAAAATCCGTGCGAAAATCAAAAAGAAAACAGGAGGGAAAAATGTCATGACTTTTTGGGACAGGGTTGAAAATGACCTTCATTTTCTGGAACATGTTATTGACGTGACGAATCCTTATGACTTTTCCTTTTCCTAAGATTGAAGATTCACCTAAATGAACACCATTTTGGGACATCGGGGAACATTGAAAGGGCTGTAACCGACTAGCTGAAGACGATTTCAGCGTCAAGTTCCAGCACTGCTATTAAGAGTGAAAAAATCGTCTCCAACTACTTTGAAGGAGACAATGTGGAATTGTAAATTCAATTAAATAAAAAATATTCAAAATCAGTCTTATTAATTTATTTACATACCTCACATGTCCACAGCTGGATGCCAGAAGAATCTTGAGGAAGAACTAAAAAAATTATATCAAATAGAAATATGACTTACGTGTGATACTGAGCCTGGAGAAAATTGAATTCTTCCTTTATTCTCTCCAGGGTGTCGGCTATGGTGAACTTTATAGGCCCGGCACTCGGTGGTGGCCCCTGGAAAAGAAAAAGGAAACCAAATTAATTCTCATCTCTAAAAAGGCTTCATCACCTGAAATCATATCTGATTAAATAAACATTGATGCAACAGTTCTTGCTTGTGAAATAATTTCTGAAAAAAAAATTATACCTTAGCAACATTGTTTTAGCCCAATTTTAATAGATTTTATGGCAAATCGATATTTGGCTACATTTGTAGCTTTATTTTATAAATAATAATCGTAAAATTTCTGTAGTGCTGTTTTCATGAAAAAATTACTTCAATGGGGCTCAAAAGAAACTCATTTTCCAAGCCAAATACATAAACCGATAGCAAATTTTATAACCTTTTAATTAATTTTTTAATGTTAATTTTTTTGGGTTAATTTTTAATTTGAGTACAATTGTGTTTGTCTTCACATTATGTCAAGAAAAGTATACTTAAAAAACACAGCACACATACCAAGAGAAAAACATAAAATTGGTGATGTCAATTCTTTGTTTCCCATTAGACATTTAGAATAGTTGCAGGGGAGCAGAATAGAAAAAGGTTGAATTCCAAGACAAATTAGACATGTCAATGTCTACCCCAAAAACATTAACCAAAAAGGCATTGTTTATTACCTGGTTAGGTCCCAAATACACTTGCCAAGGATCACCAGTTATTTTTTTATCTCTTCGCCGTTTCATAATGTTACTATTTCTTTCTTATTGAAACACTAATCACTGTTAAGTCCTCAAGGCAATAAATTATACTGATGCAATTCATTAGGTTTTGAGGTGTGGGGCTAATCATACTGTGAATTTAATTTTACATGATCAAAGTATGTCAAATTAGCAGAAATTCGAACAATAGATAACAACTACAGCCATTACTCACCAAAAATGAGTAAGTAGTGAAATAAAAAAAATTACGCAGATTTGGCAAAAAATATTGTTCCGGGAAATTGGACACAATCGAAATTTGAATTGAAGAATATAAATTAATACAATGTGGGGCATACAATAAATTAATTATATCTGAGTCAACAAAAAGGGGGAAAATATTTGAGTACCTCAATATTGAAAGGTACTTAACGACCATTCACATATTGTTCTAAACTTGAAAGCAATTATGTTCGCTATGAGAACTTTATGTGGAAAATATTACGTTTTTTTTTAAATAATAGTTAAAAAAATCTAAATTATATTTTCCATATAGAAACTACCATAGCAAACGCGGGTGCTCTCAAATTTTAAAAAAAATGATATTGAGGTACTCATTTATTCATTGTAATTCTCAAATAGATAAATAAAAAAGAAGATAAAAATTAATGTGAATTTGTCATGTTTTCGTGATAATGTTTAAATAAGCAGGATCACCAGTTGTAAATTTTAACCAATCCAGAGTGGTAGATACTCTCAGTATCGAACTGGTGAAAGACCACCAATCAGAATTGAAACATGACTTAAACTAGCCTTCGCGTCATATTTAGTGACTAGATCTGAATACTCGGGTACTTCCCAACTTTGCTATTTTCCATCCCCCCCCACCGCTCTCTTCAGCCCCACAAAAGTACCACAATTCAGGATGCAATAGCCCCACTGGCTCTGGGTAGATAGAACCGTTGTGCGGTATTCACAATAAAATAAAAATCAAAAATCATTTGGGAACTTTAATGGACATAATGTTTTCACAAGGAAATATATTAATTCCTGTGTGTTTACTGTATATAGAAAATTTATAAATGGGACAATTTTAGAAGTTTGCAGGATGTGTTAAAGTTTGAATTGATTTATGGTTGTGTTTTTTTATCAGTTTTCTTTGGTTAGTCTAACATCTCAAAATGTATTTATGATTCAAACGCCACAAAGCAACGTTTTAATCCCCGTGATCCTGCGAAGGATTAACTCACAGGGGTATTATATCTCGGTACACATTAAGCCCCCGAGACACGAGGGCTTCGCTCCTAATAATAATTACTGGGTTTTGTATTGCAAACAGTGTGTATCTTCCTTAACTATTACACAAATAACGCGGAGCAGAGTGGTAAGCTCCTTGACTATGGACTTCGAATTTGTGGGTTCAAAGCTTGGGGTGAGGAAATATTTGTTCATGCCATTGCACATATCGAATGTAAATAAAATAATATGCAGTACCTATATTTTTTTCACTTTATTCCAGGAAGTTATTCTCAGTACGATCCAGGTGGAAAGACTACCATTTAGAATTGATAATTCCTTAAAATGGCATTAGCTTTAGTGATCAGCAATGAATAGCTAGGTACTTCTGAACCTTCCTCGTGCTCTTTTCCTTCCCCTCCCACACTTCGTTCAGCCTCACATGTTACAAATGGGGATGGCAGTTAAGACTCCGCATTAAGAATTTCTACGTACATATTCCAAACTTCCCTCGAAAACTTGAAGATTATATGCCCATTTAAAAATGTTAATATGTTATTTTTTTAATATAATCTCTATTCCCATGTCTAGTTTAAAATATAATAACATGAAATTCCCCCGATAGAAAAAAATCGCAAAATAAGCTCCGAAAAAACACATGTGGTTCTGTTATTTAATATGTATAGATATGAAAAATTCACAGCGCTTCTTTAAATGCTACTTAAGTCAGTAGTCCTGAGATTTTTGCTCTATTCTAAATATGTTGTGTTTCATTAAATATTTTTTAAAAGATCACTTACGAGACACTTAAAGACCACCATTCAAAATTGAAACATTGCTTGAAATGGCTTTTAGCCGTGTTTGGTGACCAGATCTGAATAGTCAGATATTTTCCCATCTTCCTCTTCCCCTCCACAATACCTTCAGCCACACATTTCCCAATTGGGGATGCCATAGTCTCACTGGCTCCAGACGGTTGGGAGCGGTTGGGACTACTGTGGGGTATTCATATTAAAAATAAGTTTTTTTTTAATTATTCTTTATGATATCCGGTATGCAAATATCGAAAATATTATGTAAAAACATAATATAAATCAAAAGTGAATAATCGTCATATTCGGGATACAGCAAAATAATTCATATTATTTCTAAGAATTTGTTTTGTTACCTTTATTACTTCAAACACAATGGCCTAAGCCATTTTTTCGTGCGTTAGGAGCAGAAATTCACAAGCTTAAAATATTTACTCGTTTCGACCTCTGAAACCCGAGAATAGACTTCCTCTCCTTTATGGGAAAGGTGCGATGTAAATCAGAAAATGAGAAGATAACAACAATTTTACGAAAAAACGTCAATTTCGCCAGGTATGTTTTATATTAAGATTAAAATTAAAATAAATGGTTCCATGGCAAAACGGAACAGTTTAAAAGGCAACTGAAATGTCGGCCCTGAGAAAAGACAATTTTAAACCGAGAAGGAATGCCTAAATAATAATAAAAATGGCTGAATAATAAAAAATATATTCTACTCTCTCTACCCCATTATTTTCTGTAAAAAAGATCATTTTGTACATTTTTAATTTTTGGGTATTTACTATGAACATGTAGGCTGAACTTTAGGAAAGGAAAACCGGATGGTCGAACCTTTGGCCGCGGTGGCTTTAGTCAATATCGGGCAAACCAGTCGTGTGGGAGGCCCATTACTACTATATAAAAGAATATAAAGTCAGTATTTACAAAACGTACCTACGTACATATATATACAGGGTGTAAGTAACGTGTGACCGGTAGACTTTAAACGGCGATTCCTGCGATTCCTTTGGAGTAAAAAATGAAGATGATATTTTGCTGTCCGATGTGACATATTATAATTATTTATTTAAATGAAAAAATTCTATCACACGCAACTGATCGAACCCACATCACAGCGGATCGCGTGATACGCGCTCTGTCTCGTCTGTACGGTGCTGCGAGAAAAATAAACGCTAGTCATAGTCTGTCGGGTAGGGTGCTGTTACACCCTGTCAAGTTGCTGTTACAACTGTCATAATAGTATTGTTTCGATGTACACGTGTACACTCCTATTATGAAGCAAAAGCTTCCGAAAGAAAAGTTGTGCGAACTTAAGATACATCAAAATAATACTTTTAGACTAATTAATTAAATAAATAAAAATTAAACATGGTTCCGCACGCCTTACTTACGAATCATGTAATCAAATCACAAAAAAAACGAGGAAATACGAACTTTTTGACATACAAAACATTTCATACAAAATAAGTAGATAGTAACATAATAATTATATATTACATGGGTATTATGAAGTAATGGGAAGTTAAAAGCATAATTAAAGTACGCGTGTCTCACGCCGATAAAAAAAACCATACTTATCTGATAAATACAACAGTAATGTTTATATATTAGAAATAGGCTCTTTTATGTTTGGATTGTTTGTTCAATCAATCGGTGTTAATCTGGAATGGCGTTGATCCCCGATCCGACCGACGCGCGACGATAGCACTATCTTAATCGCGGCTAAATTAAATACATCGCTAAGTGTTAATATGAAAAATTCTATTGTGTTACGAGATTTTTGCATGATTTTATCGATATAGTCCTGCCACTGACAGTTCACTTGTAATCCAGCTTTTTTGTTACGTGCGACGTTTATGGGAAAGAGGGAGAGACGTTACGACAGATGTATCGTATCAAATTTACAAAGAAACTAAATATTTTAATAAGTGCATAAACAGCGAGTTGTTCTAAGCATGCATATCATGTGATTGCGATACGGAGAATAGTAGATAGTCTCTGTATCGGCCTGTTGAGAGACTACCTGAAACGTTGCTTGAGATTGCTTTAGCCGTGTTTGGTGACCAGATCTGAAGAGCCAGACACTTCCATACCTCCCTTCAGCCTCACAACATACCCCTATTGGGGATGCCATAGTCCTACTGGGTCCAAACGGTTGGGACCCGTGTGCGGTATTCACACTTTAAAAAAATTGTCGCAAGATGGTCGCTACCACTGATCGCAAAGATCGAGTGAAAATAGTGCGAAGAGTAAGTAGGTGTATATGTATTTCCTTTATTTGAACGTTAGGTCTTTATGTTCTTCGTTAATGGAATACAGAAGTAAGGCATATCATGGACACTCGTTTCAAAAGTAAAAATAAAGTAGAGTTGAGAAAAAATATGCCATTTGCGAAACCGCAGAGACGAATCAAAAATAAGTTTTTTTTTTTTAATTTCAAATAAGACATACATTTTGCACTCCCATGAGTTATCAATTCAACTCATTATGTGACTGTTCATTATTACTGCATAATGTTAGGTTTTACAAAGTTTTCAAATCAATAATAAAATATTAAAATGGTGAATTAATTTACACGTGTTTTTAAATGCACAGAATTAAAGTACAGCGCCCTTTGGGTGATTTTTCACAAAAACGGCGCTATAAAAATTATCAAATTAGTATTATTATTATTATTTCGAAAGTAAATCCCTCCACGTAAAGTATCGGAACTTTACAGAAGAGTGGTTAAAAGAGACAGAAGCGTGGTGTGCAAGTTCCCAAGGTTCCATATTTGGTGCAAAACAATCAAAACCTCGACTTGCACCGAACTTCCGTCTCTTTAAACCACTCTCCTGTAAACTGCCGATTTTTAAGTTACGATACTTTACGTGGGAGGGGTCGATTTGTTGAAGCAATTATAAAATACTGTCGAGTTTCCCACGAATCCTCCTATAAGTTGATGTCATCTTTTCTTTCCCACAAGTCACCCAGAGCTCGGCTGACAGCGAAACGGCTACCGCATCAGCGATTCACAGTGGACTATCATTATTATTTATGAAGCCAGCAGTACCTGCACATTATATTGTAGCGGGGACCACTTCATATCCGATGTCGTTTAAGTGGCGACATAAAATAATACTAAAGTCACCCGCCCGCAAGGTTCACGGGGCGACTCGTACAACATAGGCCGACTTGATAATATTGTTATTATAGTAGGTACACCCTGAAAAGCTATGGAGGATATGATTGATCGCTGGGATAATTCAAATTAATTGGAGGCACTTATTAATTTAAGGTCTGCCAATGCCAATCCCGGGCTGCTAGTTAAACTGCAATTTTTCACAAGAGCCAATAGAAGCTTTGATGTCAATAAGTATGCAGTCAATAAGATGAACGTCACAAATGTAAAAAAAGAAGAAAAAAAACTAAATATTTTGACTAACGACTGACTATCAATTCAGTAGCACTAACAAACATCCCATTTCGTGATATTAAGGGCAAACGAAACGTAATGCGCTCTAAATACAATATATTGTTGTAACACTAACATATACAGTATTTTAATACATTTCTTAAAGGACTTTACCTTAAAACTTATAATAACAAGTAATTTCATTTCATATTCCGTAGGTACCTACACCCGCCAACAAACAATGCATCTCAATATTTAAAATCACTACGTGCTAAAGGTATGTTTTTATAAAAATATTTAAATTAGCGCCATCTGTGAGCGCGTATCACGTTTCGTTTATCCATAACTAGAAAATAGCACAAGGTTGGCTGCGCGTAAGTCAATTGTGTACACATATATAATTTTAAAGATTTACTAAACAAAGCAATTTGATAATAATTGAGAATTATGTTATTTTTCCATTTCACACGGGAAGCCTCGGGGCGATTCCACGTGAGGAGGGTGTTTTTAAAGAGTAAACTTGGGTCTTGAAGATACAACAAGAGTTTGGCACAAAAACGAATCACAAAAACGCATTCAAAAGGGCACGCATTATTTGGCTTGTCTTCCAGCTGCGCAGGTACCAGTGTCGAGGTGATCAATAAGTTCTTCGGAGCACCTCCCGTTGAAATACGGATATAACGAACACAGCATTCCTTTTAACTGCTAGCTATAAAGTTATTTAAATAATAACGCACGATATTATCATCAGAAACTCCCATCGTTGGGCTGCTTCCCAACAGTTACATTACATTCGTATGTATAATCTAAATTACACCCTCGGTACTAACTTACATAATTAAGCATGTAAATGGCCCGATGTAATATGCATAATTGTTACCTATAACGCGTACATTATTTTCAGTTTAAGTATAAGAAATTCACCAACACACACTCGTCGGAAAGTTATCGATGCGAGAAACAGCGCCGAGGCGGTTTTTATGGGCTGCTTAGTCGCAAGTTATATTACAGTAAATAAAGGCAGACGTTTAAATTATTCTACGTAAACCTGCGATTTGGGAGCTTTTGAACTATGCTTATAGCACGACGTTAAACTTTAAATTCGTATCAATAAATAATAGTGTTTGATGCTTCGACTTGCTGAAATGCTCGCGAATGGTAAACAAATTAATTATGTGTTTTGGTTTTAAACTAATGTTTAATTTAAATGGTCTCGCATACTGAAATGAATATTGTATGGAAGTGTGGCAAGCTTTATGAAACATGTTGTGATCTTATTTGCTGTGGCAAGCTTTATGAAACATGTTGTGATCTTATTTGCTGTGGCAAGCTTGTGTCTTTGCAAGGTTTATATTGTTGTGATCTTTTTTTCTGTGGCAAGCTTGTGTCTTTGCAAGGTTTATATTGTTATGATCTTATTTGCTGTGGCAAGCTTGTGTCTTTGCAAGGTTTATATAGTTGTGATCTTATTTCCTGTGGCAAGCTTGTGTCTTTCAAGGTTTATATTGTTGTGATCTTATTTGCTGTGGCAAGCTTGTGTCTTTGCAAGGTTTATATTGTTGTGATCTTATTTGCTGTGGCAAGCTTGTATCTTTGCAAGGTTTATATTGTTGTGATATTATTGGCTGTGACAAGCTTGTGTCTTTGGAAGGTTTATATTGTTGTGATCTTTTTTGCTGTTGCAAGCTTGTATCTTTGCAACGTTTATGTTGAAAAAAATTTTTTTTTATATAAAATTGACACGTGAACCCGAAATACAGATCTGCTAATCAAATAACTATCGGACCTTGGTCACAAAGTTTATAATTAATTATGTACAGATGATATAATGCCCTTAAAATAGCTGCAGACCACAGAGTTCATCAGTATTGTGGAGGACAATTTTCAACGAAAGATTTCAAATAAATTACCACACTGGTGAAACGATTATTCATAAAAAAACACTATTTTAGGAACTTTGTTCAATCTGATAATTCAGGATGTTTTTCATAGTCCTCACTAGAGGTTACTTTATGGAGTCGCTTTGCTTTTAGATATGTTTCTATTTATTTGCCATATTTATTGCATATATTTTATACTGAGAATCTTTATTACATTTATCGATTTTCGTTTGATAGTACCTACGTATATTTTCGTAGATAAACATAAAATTTACGTGTCTATATATCTTCCTTCACCTATATTAAATGTTTTTCATAAATTTATTGTATTTTCAAAGTAGATATGTAGATACTGTAGTCTGAGCTTTGATCTTTCCCCATTAAAATTGGACACTAGCATCAAAGCCTAACTAACATCTCCGTAAATTCGCATTTTTCCTCCCAGTTCGGGAAATTGAAGGATGCGCTTCATTGCATAATGATGAACGTGCATGTAACGATCTGTAACGCGTCACACAACATTCAGGGAGTCTGCGGGGTGAGGGCGGAGGTTGTGTGGGAGGGCTGGAGGATAAATAAAAAGATAAAAAATAATAGGGGGTGAGCCTACCCCCCGAACGTTCCCATGGTGAGGCGCGCCCAGCCACCCCACCTGCCTACTAATTGAAACGCGTCGCACCCTTGCACCGAACGTAACAAAAAAAAAAATAATAACCATTTTTGCCATCGTTATAGAAAACACTAGATCAGTCGTGTGATGGTATACAAGTGATTGGGTCTCCTACACTTCATTTTTTCCCCTTGGTGGCGAAAGTAGTGTTGTCTATGCTTAAAAAATAATATAATAATCGACACGTAAGTAAATGCGTGTGCCAATTAGCGATGGGCATAATCGATACATCTGTGTCGAAATCATTGATTCATTTGAATATGAATATCAGAATCTTAAAATAATCGATTTATATTATGTAGTCGAATGAATTACCGTGTATGCAGTGGCGGCTCGTGACTTTTGAGTGAGCTAGAGTGCTAAAATTGAAAAATACGACGTTATTGATGTTGTTGAAGCTGAAAATGATTTATTTTGTTTAGATTTCAATTTTTTTTATGGAGATTTAAAATTATTTTCAGCTTCAACAACATCAATAACGTCGTATTTCTCAATCTTAGCACTCTACCTCACTCAAAAGTCACGAGCCGCCACTGCATGTATGGATAATTATCATTATTGAAATAAGGATTAAAAATAATTAGTACAGGAAGCATACATTACGACGTATTAGTATTGTCTTCATAACCACCAGACTTATACAAAATTAGGTCACTATTGTACACGAAATAGTCAATCTTATGTATTCTTTGTCAGAGAATAAAAACCATTTTGGTCCTGTTTTGTTAGGCCATCGCTCCGCTGTCACGGTACGGAAGACGCGGAAGCAAATTTTAATGGAAATTAATGGACATTTAAATGGCACGTTGATGTAAACTTGATGTTTCTAGGTGACACATTTTGTAATGGATCCGTGGTACAAATTAAAATTTGCGTATCATATATTATACAACCTCATTTAAAAATAGATACCCTAAATGCAGATGGTGGCTCGAGTCATCTCAATCTACCCCTAATATATAAGGGTTATATTATATTATTCACAATACAATATTATGTATTGATTGACAATCGTTCGAATCATACAAACGCGATTTCAATTCCTGAATGTCGAAACTACATCAAATAACTGTGGGAATATTTTTGGTTCAACATGACATAGAACTCGATGATATTACACACATACCATACTCAAGTATCTGATTCACTTAATCGTGCCAAGTCTTTCTAGAGCATCCCCGACTTCTTATTAGGTACCATGATTAACCAGAATTATTAATTTTACAATTTATTGTGTTTTCTTCTTATATAATATAATATATACTTACGTATTTTATTCTTACTTTGTTAATATGATATAATTTTTTTTTTCTGTAAAATATCTATTTTCGTCTCATTTCACTATACCTTCAGTCTTATTTTTATCCTTATTATTTTTTTGTTTTCATTTTTATTTCTTCATATACATAATCATACTTTCATTAAATTTATTTACGATTACCATGATACGGAAGACATGAGCCTCGTGTGGTGGTAGAGAGAAGTAAAAAAAATTCTAATGTGTAAAATAAGTTTAATAAAATAAAAAAATAAAAAGAATAAATAAAACTTGCGCGTGATACACCTTTCTTCATCTATTCGTTCTACAAGACCAAACAATCTAAGCGTGTCCCTTCCTTAATCTTGTAACTAACTAATAATAATAATTGGATAATTTGTATAGTATCGTAACTAACCATCACGGCGTTTCTCCTTGGGGTAGGCAGAGAGGATTGATCGCCAAAACAACTCCGTCTCGGCATGCACTCCTTGCCTCATTCGTATTCATATGTCTCATAACGTTCTTCTGTTATTCTGGCTCTGACATTCAATGTTCGGTTTAACGTTATTTTCAGATCTCCTCATTCTTAATACGGTCGTAAATAGTTATTTATTTATGTTCATATATACGCCCATAGGGCTTTTACAGAAAAAAGTTAGTGTACCTAACAGAAACATGTCAATAAAACTAGATAAAAACATTTACTAGATACATGTTTTAGGAAAAAAAAACATTAAATTATAATATAGATAAAAATAAGAAAATAAAAAAATAAAAAGGGTTAATAGATTGGAAACAATTATACGGACACACGCTTCAGAAATTTTATTTTTACAGTCCATCTGTCAATTCCATGCCTCACTGTCACACGTCAGATATCGGTTGGTACCTATTCAACATGTACCCTAACCAAAGAGATAAACAAGTTCCCCATTCATTGTCTGAAAGGGAGTTTCCAGTTGGGGTGACATTATGACGGCACACTTAACCTCCCCCATCCCCACCGACTACCGACTGAATCAAAACTTACCCAATAAGGGTAAGGCTCACGTGCGGTGCGGTGTTTCCCCGACCACTAATTACTTCAACGACAACGGCCGTGGCGTCTCGTCAAGTCGCTCGCGTGGAATCGCGGGCTTGCGGGCCACCTAAGGACTTTTATCACTTCAGGACAATAGGCTGTACTTTTAATAAAGCGCCCCGAAGACGGTCAATTGGCAATACTCGTATATTCGTTCAGACAGTCCACAGAACGCACAAAAGATTCCCAACTACGATATTATTGATAATTAAGCAGTCAAAAAGGGCAAAATAAAGTGTACGAAATCATTTAGTGACCATAAAACTACCTTCGAACAAATCCATTAGTGTGCAATTATTGCTTGATACTTGTTCGCGCTTGTTTAGCTCATTCATCGCGCATGGAGGAAGTTATTGACAATTGATATTGACCGTCTCGGGCGCTTCGCTGGAGATGTTTTAAAATAGAATTGTTATAACAACCTTTTCACAGTGTAACCTTTTTCTTTCTTCCTTTATTATGTCAAAACCAGTGGCGGTTCTGTAACCTATCTCATTGGGAGTTCAATCGGAGATTAAAAAAGGGAGAAAAAATCCCTCTTCTATAAATATAAATCATTATAATAAAAATTCCACCACAAATTGTCAGTATAAAAAATAGAAATATTATTAATCCTAGGTTGGTCTTTTCCAAAATTATTAATACTTTTCCCTAGATCTAGGGGAATTTCACCATATCACTGCACCAGAGATTAACGACCTAGCAACAAGATACAATTTGGCGATTCATTAAAATGTCTGTGACTAATGAATATAGTAACGTGTGGTGAAATTATAATACAAGTTGGTCTTATTTTATTATACTTTGATGGAAGTTCACTGAACAAACGCACTTTAGTATAAAAAAAGCCGCTGGTCAAAGCCTTAATTGGGGTATATTGTAAGACTGGATGGACCGGGGAAGGGAAGAAGTTTGACTAGAGGAAGCTCGAGAAGTACGTGACTATTCAGATCTGGTCACCATCGTCACTGGATCAACACGACTTAAGCCATTTCAAGCAACGTTTCGATTCTGAATAGCGGTCTTCATCAAGGCAATACTGAGAATATCTCAACAAAGTTAAGTGTCGATCTTTAACATGAGTTAGGTAAAAACGAACATAAAAATTAGGGATCAAGGCATATTCGGTTCCTATTAAAAAATATATTATAGTCGGTTTTCTGAAGCAGTTAACTTCTCTT
This sequence comes from Halesus radiatus, assembly GCA_022606495.2. Classification (NCBI taxonomy): domain Eukaryota; kingdom Metazoa; phylum Arthropoda; class Insecta; order Trichoptera; family Limnephilidae; genus Halesus; species Halesus radiatus. The sequence goes on from JAHDVE020010340.1 coordinate 76,310, forward strand.
GAACGGTGAGAGCTCTAGCGTTATGAAATTTCCAACTTTTTTCTGTCCTAGTTTCAGCTTCTAAGGCCAAATCCATCAAAAGCCATAGAGCTTTGAAATGTCCATTTAACTGTCATAAAATAAGACCAATTGCCATATATTTTGATCCATATTTATCAAAAAGAAAAATAGGGCGAAGCCAGATAGTTTGAATACAAAATATTATACCTTTCGTTACTCTGCAATAGTGAGTATAGGGCATCCTGCGTGAGGAATCAATAACAATGTTGGTTCGCGTAAGTAACATTTACGTAATTGCTTAATGATGAATATTTAACACTCCCGTTAAGAAGGGGGTAAGACGCTTACCCCCAACAAACCAGAGTGTGATATATATATATATATATATATATATATATATATATATATATATGTATATATATATATATATGTGTTGTTTTTTAGATCACATACTCTATAATTTAAATAACACTAGAAAAACTATTCGATAATCATGCATTTAAAAAAATTATACTGTTACTATTTTTTTAAATATCAAATAATACCCATAAAATTCGGACGAAATTACTCTCCCCTCCTACGATACGGGACTTCCCCGTTCGAACAAAAAATCTCGCAGCAAACAAGGCGCGAGGAAAGGAAAGGGCTACAAGAATATATTATTAAGGGCTTTAATCGAAAGGGATACAAGAATATATTATTAAGGGCTTTAATCGAAAGGGATACAAGAATATATTATTAAGGGCTTTAATCGAAAGGGATACAAGAATATATTTGAGTCGCGGTCGCTTTTGTGTCATCTCTTTTACCGTTTTGCATTATTTAATAATTAACTGCTGGCGGCCGAAGATGGGTGATGTCCGGTTAAAACGGTGGTAAGTAATATCTGAGTGTTACTGGAAAGGGCAAGAGGAATATTAAGTCAGGGTCACTTGGCGATTTATGGGAACCCTAGTGACCCTTCGGATCGTACATTAAATGTTTACCCTCAGGTACGTAAAGGTTAAACTCGGGCGAAACCAGGTAGTAACCACCAGAAATAATATGAGAACCTACATACTCGTACATACATAAAACATGATTAATGATGATGTATGCGCGTGCGAGGTAGATTCGAACGTTCCACCATTTATATAACTTAAAAACACAATGCGATAATTAATAACACGTCGTGTAATTATCAAGAATCATTATTTTTATAACACGCTATTGATTTTAATTTATCTATTATTATGGTCTGACTACGAGGCGATGTTCACGATACATATCTAATTACAACTTAGTCGGTAAGTATAAATACTATGCGTTGTAAAACAAGGAAATAGCATATAAAGATAAATCAATAATTTATTAACACATTTTTACCTATGTAGATACCAGTGTCGTGCAGTCCATAAAGGCTGAAAAGCTGTGCCTATCCTAATAAAAACGAACCTTTTGACAATATTGTGATTAATATTTTTATTCCATAAATTTGGGAAAAATTTTGTTAAAATCGTTTTGCATTGATACTCCCTTCACTAAATGCTGTGAAATATTACGCTTTAACTGTTAATAATGTTGGCATAATCAAATATTCGTTTTTAAAACAGGTACATAATGTTACCCCTTCATTAAAGTATTTATGCTTTTCACATTTTTTTAGTTTACAACACCACCGCTAAGTTAAACGCTAACATTACGCTTATTTATTCAGTTGGCCACAACAATCTGCGAAAGATGATAATAAAATGACCAATTTCAAATATTCAATGCACAAATCATACCCATACTTAAAAAAAACACACACAGCTTACCTTTGGTCATAGAGCAATGCACGCCACTGGGAGATAGATACCAAGTACGTATTGTATTATACTATCGATTCCCTAGTTCAAGAGCGTAATAAGTTTTTTTTAAAAAACAGTAGTGTTTAATCGTAATAATTAATTTGACAAAAAATAATATGTATGCCTTAACGACATAATAATAATAAAAAAAAAACAATTAAGGCAAACTGTAAACAGAATATAAATAAATAAATATGACCAGTTTAGGTACGAATAACCTGATAATATCCTCCCACTACCACTACCTTCATTACAAGGGAATGTTGCGACGCCCGGGTGGTGGGAATCCGAAGCTTTGCCAACAACCGGTCTTTGAAAATTATCAATGTGTGAATTCTGAATTATTTCTCCGACTCAACTCAATATTGACATTTTCGACTTGTTACATTCTGGAACTAGGGTATCGTGACATTTTATGGCCGGGTGGTACATATGAACGGATATGAAAATGGAACAAATGAAAGGCGGTAGTTAAATATGATGTACGCAGTTAAGATGGTCAATAACAGATATGGGGGAAAGCATTGATCGAAAACAATTAGTGCAACCCTTTCGGTGACAAATGATAGAAATTCTAATAAATTATATGAAACAGTCGGATTTCCGGCAGAGCGTCTGACCCAAGGGTTAAAATACTAGAGCAGCATTCTGCTGTGAAAGCGATTCCTCTATTCTTAAGTACATAATACAAAAAAAATATCGTCTTATAGTAAAAACCAGTATATTTATTTATTTAACTTAAAATCGAACACATGTACATTGGTTACGTATATTCCAATATGAACATAGTATGTCTTAACACAAAAAAAATTGAATTTAAGTTACAATATACAATTATTAAGAATTAGAAATCAAACTTTAGAAATTACGACATTAAAAATTGCACTTTACATATTTCGTCACTTCCTTCTTAAATTTCAACACATTTTCCTCTTCTTTTATATTGGCCGGTACTTCTTGGAAGATCTTCATGGCTGTATTGTATAGTAATGAGTTTTGAAATTTTCTTTTCTTTCGAAGACGAATATATTAGGATGGAAATACACGAACTGCTGTCTTGTTTTGTAATGTCTTTTTTTCTATGGGAAATGCAGTCCACTGCTTGAAGCTGTCAATATCGACTGCTTGTAGCAGTCTATGTATTCCCTACTTTATACATACTTTTCGTTTGTTTAGATGTAAGTAATTCATCGCTAAAATGGGTACGTTTTTATTTCTTTATTAATCAATATTCCTCACGTAGCAGCTCCAAAGTAAGTTGCGTAAGGTCCAACAAACTCCGTGGGTGGTACGCTCCTTGGCTCTATCACAAAAGGTCGCGGATCCAAACCCCGTGGACAAATGAAAAAAATTACCTATGCGTGTTTTTAAAAATATTAATAAATACATTTTTATATCGTTTCACAATGGAATATACTTTCAGTGTCGCCCTGGTGAGAGGATGATACTCAGAACAGAAATGTTGCTTAAAATGGTTTTAGCTATGTTCATTGTTCAGTGTACAGATTACCCAACCGTCCTCTTCCCCTTCTCAATTACCCTAACGGTTCTCACGACCTTTAAACCTCGACACAACATTTTCCACGTTTAATTTTATATCTCAACAGATGCATGACATCTTTTCACCTTGTCCTATTCGCATCGGGGACCCATCGCATCTATAAGAAGCCTCCAGGCGTCCCTGTCCTGCGCCACTTCATGAAGTAGTATAGATAAAATTTTAATGCATTAAGCGATCGGGTAAAAAAATGCTGATGCAATGAATGGCAAATTTGTACTTAACTCACCGTTGTATCATTTTCGATTGGTTAAAACGGTCGTTAGTCTTCAGTCACAAATTAACAACTAATAAAATCAAGGAATCGTATCGTGTTTAAAGGGTTAAAACAATACGATCAGTGTAATGTAATATTGATGAGGAGACGATTCGTTTATTGTTTGTGTTGGACTGCCCGCGGGGATCGATCAATAGGCGGAGAGCGGTAAGCGGAGCGGCGGTACGTGGTGCGGTAGGCCTAGACCGTGCGGTGGGTAGGCCGTGCGCCGTGCGGTAGGCGGTAGCGAGTGCGGTGTAAGCTAGCTAGCTGTACAGTGTGTCAAAATAAAGTAGACAAAAATGGTTGGAGCTCCGATCGTATGAATGGTTTCAAATGGCAATGCAAAAATGGATGAAAGGAAAAATAATGTTACTTTACGAAAGCACCATGGTTACTTTTGTATTTTAAATGTTCATATCAAATAAGCCATTTATTAGATGTTATATAAAAATAAAAACTGCGTTCACGTACTTCTTCCAAGAAGCACGCAATATTAGCATTTTTTTAAGTTAAGAATAACTTAGTTGTCATTTTTCAAGTTCACCTGTCAAATTGGAAAGTTTAACATAACCTCGCGATTGAATCGCCTCAAGGGTGCTGTACAAATATCACTTGCTATGGTTTATCTTATTATGGACAAACAGATACAGAAAAAACACTCCAGATTAACACGTTATATTATAAAGTTTTAGCTTGAGAAGATATGATTTTGCTAATATAATCTTTGTTCTGAAATCGGTATTACTCGGTGTTTGCACAAAAATGATTTTTTTTGTTCCATTTCATAAAATTTCTAGATTTTGTTGACACACTGTAAGTAGTCAGGATCATCAGGTATCGGGTGCCGGCGCGCAGCACGCGACGGATTAGCCCGCGCCGCCCGCCTTCAATCGTGAGAATTATTTACCTACACGTGACACAGAGCGGGGAAACACGACACGGCCAATCACGACGTGTTTATACGTTTTAGTCGCCACTAATATTGCCAACTATTTTTTGTTGTTGTTTAATTATATCAAATTAATATATCAGAGGATTATTTATTTCACACCAGTCATTGTTGTGGCATTCATCAATGTGATCGATATCACAACACGATTTACATAGCACAATTTTATGACATTTTTATGTCATCACCCCAAAGCAAGGGCGCTATACTCAGAAATCTTACATATAACTAAACCTATGCTTAGCCCTAAAATGGAAACGTTCTTCCTTAATGGAAGCATCAAGTATATTTTACTCCCATTGTAAATAAGGCATTTTCCTCCTATCTTTGATTAATCTTTGTCATTTAGGGTAACAAAAATTGCGACCACTCATAATAAACATATTTATTGCTTAATTTGATCAAAAATATGCATAATTCACTCATTCATTGTGTCTGAGAAGCGATCAGTAAATTTCACTGAATACTTCCCACCATATAATGAGATGTAAAATTTCCTTAGTGTAAAAATATTTACCTATTTAAATATTTAAAATATTTAAAATATTTATAAATATTTAATAATAATAACAAGGCATTTATATAGCGCAGTTTTGTGTTGTTTCACTTCAAGTGCGCTTTAATAATAACTTACCTACGAGAAAAGGGTGCAACCTGCTACTTTGAAGACAAACGCATTGCTGAGAAAGGGAATCAAAGAAACTCGACTCGGTCGGCTTTAAAAATTTGTTTGAAGTTGGACAGAATAAATTTTACTCCTCGCTTCCATTCCAGGGTTAAAAAGTACACACAGGGTCCCTGAGATGGTTTGGACACGTAAAACGGATGGACGGAGAAAATTGTCTCAGGAGAATATTTGACGTGCAGGTAGATGAAGTCGGGGAAGCCCCAGAAAGACAAGACATGGCACGATCAATTTAATCAAATACTTAGTCAAACCAAGAAACGGAATAACATACGAGCATCTATGAGACGGTGTTCAAATTTGAAAGAAGTGGGAGTGCGTGCCAAGACCAAGTTATTTGGCATTTCATCCTCTGTGGCTAATCCTGCGGGGATGGTGAGCTGCGGCCTGATTCCGGTTCTTTTTAAGGATGGGAATCGAACCGAAATCTTCACTGGCTGAAGTGCCCTGAGAGGATCCAGTACAAGTTGTGCTGGATGGTGTTCAAAGCTATCAATGAAATGGCCCCATCCTATATCTCTGAGCTATGTGTTCCGGAAAATACTAGTCTAAGGCAGTCAACTCTTAGATCAGCGACATCATCTACTATCGGAAGGCTAAAAGAACCTAAACGCGAACCGAGCACTAAGTTTGGTGATCGTGCTTTCGGAGTATCTGGCGCTAAGGCATGGAATAAACTCCCTATGGAATTGAGATGCATAACCAGTCCGTCAGAATTTAGAGCTAAACTAAAAACTCATACATTGTTAATGACATTGTTTCCTGTGTTTATCTATAATTCAATTTTCCATGTCCAATACTAAATTCCCTAGAAATTCCTACCAATATACAATGTCAGTGGGAGCTGAACACCTTAATCTGTTTTAATTGTGAGTGACGAATCTTCTTAATGCGCGTAATTGATTGTCGATTAATTTCATACATTTAATATCTATGCCTTTCTTTAAATTCAGATAACCCATGAAATACATTTTTTGTATCCATGTCATAAAACTAACAATAAAACATATACATAATATTAATATAGGTAAAAACTTCCTTCTTCTTTTGGCGCTCATAACATTTTTAAATTTAATCGTATAAAGGTATCTGTCTAGCATTACCATCTCTATTAACATGTCTAGCATTACCTAGACATGTTAATAAAGATGTAGAATATGATATACTCGTATATGTATGTATATTACCCTCAAACTGATCAGAAGCATACAAATGCAGCTGTGATGTATCACATACATACTCGCCCCACTGCTGTTCAATATCGGGTTATGCTCTGATTTTGTAAATAGTAGCATTTTGTACATAATTTAGTCTGAAATGTAAATATGTTAGTTGTAAGCCTCTATCACTAGTTTTAACTCACTAGCTACAGGTCTAAGTTGTAAGTCGCTATCTATGTAAGTCTTAGATGTAAATCACTAATTATAAGTCTGAATTAGGTATTTTCTAGTTATAAATCTTAGCTGTAAGCCATTAGTAATTAATCTAATATGTAAATTATTATATATATATATATATAAGTCTAAGTGATAAGGTATAGGTTAGATAAATTATGTTGTAAAGCGCCTTTGAGGTGATTTTCTCCGGAAAACGGCGCTATAAAAATAATCCATTTATTATTATTATAGGGCATTGTCTTTATCCTTACAGTTAAAGACATTTTTACATGTCAATGACAATACATTTTTAAAGGAGTTTGTGGTTTAATTATCACAGTATTATTTATTAAAAATTATAATTGCATCACACATACTTAACACTTACTTTATTATTACTTACTTTGCACGGATTATAATTTTTAGAATATAAATCACTTTAATCTGACATTTCGGGTTTTTGGTATATGCACTTAATAAACAGCGCAGTTTCGTTAAATCGGTTCATGTACTAGCATTATTATGCGAATAATGTTTAAAGTCAATACTTTTAAGTTTTTTTTGTTGTTAAAACTGCGCAAACATCGATATTTTGAAAGAACGTCATTCGCTGAATGACAGCTAACATCCGAGAGAACAGGAGCCGCAGTTGAGCAAAAAGTATTTAAGCCTAACGATAAGGACAATGTCTTATCATTTAAAAGAACCGGAATAAGGCCAATGATCAGTTAAGGGCGAGAGGGACGTCGGAGCGTAATTATTTATTATTTCGAAATATTGATAGTAAAGGGTCCGCCAAATAACTTTTTTTTTTGAAAATGCTATAAAAAAAAACTACTGAATATTTTCTCAAATTTCTTTTTTTATTTATAAGTACAATCCTTCCGGTTAATAATGGAAAATAATTTCATTCAAATGGCTGCCTCGGCTGGCCATGCAGTAGCCTACACGATCGGTCCAATTTTTAAGCACATTATCGATTGTGTGCAGCTGTATTTCACCAATGGCTTCACGAATATTGTCCTTTAAAGCGTCAATTGTCTCTGGCTTGTCGGCGTAACATTTATCTTTGAGGGCACCCCACAAATAATAGTCCAACGGTGTCAAATCGCAGCTCCGAGGTGGCCAAACGACATCAGCTCTGCGGCTGATAATGCGATCTTCAAAAACAGGGCGCAAAACATCGAGTGTAGCTTCGGCTGTGTGGCACGTAGCGCCGTCCTGTTGAAACCAAATGTTGCCAATATCCTCCTCTTCAATTTTTGTGAACAAAAATTCGTTCAACATGGCCCGATAACGATCGCCATTGACTGTAACGGCCACTCCTTGCTCATTTTCAAAGAAAAATGGCCCAATTATGCCTCTGGACCAAAATCCGCACCAAACAGTGACTCGTTTTGGGTGTACCGGCTTTTCAATGTATGCGTGCGGGTTTTCTGTGCCCCAAATACGACAATTTTGCTTGTTTACATACCCGCCAAGATCAAAATGAGCTTCATCCGAAAAGATGATTTTTTTGGCAAAATCGGCATCTTCTGTAAGTCGATCGCAGGCCCACTCAGCGAAGCGAAAACGCATTGGATGGTCAGTTGGCTTCAACTCCTGAACCAATTGGACTTTGTATGGCGTCATACCAAGGTCTTTATGCAAAATTCGTCTCAATGATGTCTCCGAAATGTTCAATTGTTGAGAACGACGGTGAATTGATGTTGATGGCGCTTCACGCACACTTTCTGCCACAGCATCGATATTCTCGGGTGTACGCACTGTTTTTGGCTTTTCACGCTTTGGTTTATCGATGAGGATGCCAGTTTCTTTCACTTTTTTCACAAGATAACGAACATACGGAGCTGACGGTGCTTCTCTTCTTCCAAAAACCGTACGCAATTTTCGCACACATTCTGCAACATTACCATGATTTTCAAAGTAATGTCGCAATATTTCCCAGCGTTGTTCAAGCGTATACACAACCATATTCGCTCAGCGGAAGGATAAAACTAATTATCTGTCAAATCAGACATGAGCTAAGTGTTACCATTCACGAAATAAGCACTAGTTGAAAAAAAAAACTTTAGATGGCGGACCCTATATTATTACGTAATACGATAAACATAATGTTTTTAAATAGAAAAATATTTATTAAATGTTTTATAAATTTACACGGGCAGCATTTATCAAAATCTAATCAGAAATAATACTTTTTCTGACCGTCCTATTGTATGTTTTACAAAATATATAAAATATGAATATGATTTTTCAAGTGGAGAAAAATATTTTTAATCCTTTCTCGTTACGTTTTTGTAAATAAACTTAAAAAAAAGATTTAAAAAAAAGATTTAAAAAAAAGATTTAAAAAAAAGATTTAAAAAAAACCTTAAAAAAAAACCTTTAAAAAAACATTAAAGTTACGTAGTGTTGATGAAAAATTAAACTACACAGTGTTCTTTTTTTAAATTTATCTTATCGACATGATAAAGAAAAACCTTCACAGCATTTTTTAAGGATATTCAAATTTTTAAATGTTTTTGTAAAACATGCGTAGAACGGTCAGAAATGGGTAATATATTTATGATTTTATTTTTGATAATTGAAAATTTAAAAAAAAAACGTTAAAAATATTTTTCTCTTTAAAAACACCATGTTTATCGTATTGCACAATAATATTGTCATTATTTTGAATTTATAAATAATAACTCTCCCACCTCCCTCCATCAGTCTCACAGTCCTTACATCAAATTAACCCCGTGGGAGTGTAGGTATAACATAACAAAATGTAAGCAACTCAACGTGCAAGATATGTTATATAAAATGTTAATATCGATCAAACAATACAACATACAGCATTTAGGACAGGTGTTACAAACATTAATAGATCAGATTAAAATAAAATAGAATGTACATGAAACAAAATATATGGTTCACAAAAAATGTTTTGCAGTGGGGTCGGACGGGGCTAGTTGAAGCGAGGTGCTCATTGGACCACACAAATATCTTCAGAACCGAAATAAATCTATATTGATAAATATGTACATGTATTAATTATCATCATTAGCCATTGTATATATGTATAATTATTTTAAGTAAATCTAGTTGACAGTAACTTAGCGAGTAAGATCATATTGTACATTAGACTAAGATATACTAGAAATTTTGATTTGTTACACCCGAATAATACGTACGGGGTATCATAATTTTATAACAACGTCAAGATTGAACAATGAAATAAGTAAACATCGCAGCATTATTTTCGCATATTTAATAAATTGATTTAAAAAATCATTACAAAAAGCAGCAGCTAATAAAAAAAATTCTTTCTTATTAAAGTATAATTGAAATTAGATTACTCGCATCAAATTAAAATTAGACGAAGTAAAATCTTTAAAATGTTACGTTGTGACATTATTATAATGTTTTATTATCTTCTTTTTTAAAACAAAGTAACAAATAATGATATCATCACCGAGATTTCCCGTGCTGAGGATTTCATTTACAAAATATTAAATTACATTATATTAAATTGATGTGCTTGATGAAAAAAATAAGTCAGTTAGGTGTAGTGCAGTTGAGTGGTTTCGGTGTTAGTCTGTATTTGGTGTTATTATATTTTCTATTTCAGATATCAACTCAATCTCTAGTGTTTTATTTGATTTTAAAATTTATTATGGTTGCTGTGATTTTTAAAGGATAGTGGGATTTTGTTGTAGAGTTTAGTACCATAATATAAGAAGTTTTTTTGTCCAAATGTTGTGTTTGTGGTTCCTTATTGTATGTGTTTTTGACTCTGAGATCTAGTGTTTATAATATGTGTGATTCGTGTTATTTCTTGTTTTTTTTTTGTATTTATGAATGTAAAGTAGTATTGTTTTAGAGCATAATTGTTTTATTGGCATAATGTTAAGTTTGTTAAAGATTTCGTCAGTAATAGTTCTTTCAGGGATTTTAAATATAATTTTCATGGTGGCTTTTTGTGTTCTAATGAGTAAATTAAGAATATTATCATTAGCACTGCCCCATCCGATAATAGCATATTCTAATAGTGATTGGCAGAGAGCCATGTAGATCTTAATCAAATATTTTGTACTGAGGATATTCGTGATTGTTTTCAAAAAGAAAGTTTTATTAATTTTTTTTAATTCTGCTATTTAAATAAATAATGTCGTCAGCCCACTTTAAAGTGTGATAAATTTTAACGCCTAGATACGTTGTGTGGTTAACATTTTCCAATGATAGACATTTACATTGACCATTTAAATATGGTAAGCTTTGAATTTTCACGTTAAGGTTTGTATCTGAATTTTTAGTATTGTTTATTTTAAAAGTGATGAATTTGTTTTATTAGCATTAAATGTGAGTGAGTAGCCATGTTGTGATTCTGTTTAGAGTGACTTCTGCTTTCTTGAATGTTTATAACCATTTTTTTCCATTTAATAGAAAAACAGTATCATATGCAAAACTTATGATTTCGCCTTCACATTATATGTGACAGGTCATTTAGGTAAATTAAGAACAGGATTGGACCCAGAATACTTCCTTGAGGGACCCCGAATTTGACATCAATAAATTTTCTGGTTACGTTGTTTAGTTTAACCGTTTGCATTATGTTGCCTCGAACATTGTAACATCTTCGTTTGTTTGGCCATCATACTAATATTAGACTGAATTCAATACCATAAAACCCACAATACATGATATCGTATTTTATAATATTATATTGTATCGAGTTTCATTTAGGTAAATACACAGCATTGTTTGTAGCAAAACAATTTATAATCTCTATTGCGTAGATATTTGCAAGCCGATTGTATAAGATTCATGTTGTTTGTTTGTTTTTTTTAATTTTTGAACTGAATGAATAGGACACGCTATTTATTGCTAAGTACGCCAACAATATTCGTTTACAATCATATATACTTGCTGGCCCTTTTCCGCCAGTGACAGTGGAGTAGGCGTAAACAAGACAAAGGGCTGTATCTCGCCGCTGCAAGCGTATACAGATGCACCAATACATTCAATGCCAAGCATGCTTGCTTGCCTAAACTCTCGTAAAGAGACCTACACACTAGTAGGACTTTTGAAAAATGTTACTAGTGACCCAGACAACATCAAGATTTTGTTTTACAAGTTTATCGGAATTGTAAATTATTTGGATGCATTTATGAGTATTGAACCCTTAGAGTAATAATATCGAAGATTGAACCCGATTGAACCTGGCGCACAACCTTTTTAGCTGGAGTAGCCGGGGACAAACGTCCTAACTGTTCGGAGCCAGTAGGTGTATATACCTATTATAAACCAAATATTTAAATAGGTACCTACCTAAAATATCGCATTTCATAATAAGTTGTATTAAATATTTAGATGCAATATCAAAATTTATTTCACATGGGTAACTTTTTGTATTTAATAAAACGGTCTACAGAATAAAACGGTCTACAGAATAAAACGGTCTACAGAATAAAACGGTCTACAGAATAAAACGGTCTACAGAATAAAAAGGTCTACAGAGTAAACCTATCAGAATAAATTATGGTCAAACCAATAATTGCTGTCGATTTTTATTAACCGGAAATTTTAAAGAAGATCGTTAACAAATATAGTAATTTTGGGAAGCTGAATCAAAATATTGAAGACATAAGTGTGTCGCGACGTAATTTAGACAATCCACCCAGAAATCCGAACGAACGCTACTAAATAAGATATATCAAAACTCACTTCCGTTACTTTTGTTTTCAGAAAGAACATTTGGTTGTGATCTCCTATAAAACGTAGCCCATTAAAAGTATGATTTGCAGGGGAGCAGACATTTTTTCTAGGGCTAAATTCAAACCAATAAATGAATGCTCTTGATTTTAATTTAGCCAAGTGGGCCGCACGAAATAGGCGCGCGGCCCGCAGGCCGCTGATTGTACATCACTACGTAAGAGAGTACACTTTTACAGTATATATAATTGCATATTTAAATCAAATTTATGTTTTTGGGGATGTCTGACTAATTGAATGGGACGATCGATATACCTACGTAATTAAAACTATGTATAAGGAACAAATAAATATAGATATATGTAATCTGTTAAAATAAAACGGACTGAAAAAATATGGTAATAGCATTAAAAGAAATGAATTAGCACGTCTCTCGGTAATAAAATTCTTTACGCAGTGCACTGAGACCTCGTAATTATTTAAAACGCGTTCCACCTCACCGCAATCTCAAAGCAATCGATTATTATTATTTACATGGCCCGTGGGGGAAAACGAGACAGTGGAAGTCGAGTAATTGGAAATAAATTGTTTTGTCACGCACTTAAACCCGATACAGAAGTAAAGTCATACATTTATATATATTATGTATAAACCACAATGCTCATCAGCCTTTACTCTTCCCTATTCCCTACCATTGGTACAGCTTGGCTTAGTTAACTCTGCAGGCGGCCAGAAGGGAAACTAAACTAACATTCGCATGTCCAAATATTTTCAATTGGGTTTTCAAGTTTATTGTTTTTATGGTTTAAATGGTAAAATCTGTGAAAAGTGACGCACGAGGCATTATTCTTTAGGTTTTGCCATACATGGTTTTGAAAACCGATTTTTGAAAGTCTAGATAATTCAGGTATTATGGACCAGCTGAAAAATTTAAAAAAAAAATCTAAATTAAATTTATATTTGCATACTTTGCTTACATCAAAGTCTGCAAAATGTGTCGGTCTGTTAGTTCTGTATTTTTTTTTTACTCTTCGGGAAAAATGTCTTGACTTGTAAAAAAATACTAACACGTTTGGCAGTGGAGAAAGGGAGAAGAACAAAATATAAAATACGAGACGTGAACCTCCATTTCGACGATAAAGGTAAAGGAAATTGAGAATAGGCTTTTTTTATCACATAAAAAGATTGGAAAGCTAAGAGACAACTCCTTCGCTTCCACACGGTCATAAATTTTCTGTTATCATTTTTCAATGCCACATTTTTATCTGAGGGAAATAATTATACTAACAATAAATCCTAAAAATGTATCAGTCGTTACAGAAGATGAGTAGTATTTTTGGATGCGTTGGCGAAATAATGGAATCACCGACCCAACTCAGGGGTGCGTTCGTGAACTGTTCTGTGGCCGGCCCGATAGATTTACGCTGTCCGCTTAGCGGGCGTTTTATTTCCTTTTTCGCACCCCTTCCCTCCTTGCGCCCAACACGGGTAGGTCGTCTCGCCCGACAATTTATTTCCCGTCACAGTAAATGTCGCCGCTTCCCGAGGAGATGTATAGCTTCCGTCGCACCGACACTCCGCAAACACCGCCCGCGTTGGACGCCAATTGGAAACCGACCAGAAACTAACCTTATGTTCAAAATATTATAACACCGGTTAGTTTTTCCTAATGTAACTGCTTGGCAAGCGATCAAAAAATAACATTTTACTGAAGATTACAGAAAACGGGTAATTTGTCAAAGATCCACTCTGCAAACACCGCCCCACGTTGGGCGCCAATTGAAAACCAACAACACCCAACGCTCAAAATATAGTAATATTGGTTAGTTTTATCGAATATAACTGCTGATAACCGATCAAAAACTAACATTTCCTCAAGGTCGTATAGAAAAACGAGTAATTTGACGAAGGTTCACTGCTTGGAAACAGACCAGAAACTAACAATTAACTCGAAATGTAAAAATATCTAGTACTTTTGTCGGAGATCATTGCTTGAAAAACGATATAACACAAACCTATCGGTTCAAATAAAATATTGGGTAATTCTGTCGAGGGTCTGTCTATTCGCATTAGTGTTTCTACAAAAATCTGATCTGAACAGGTGGTCATAAAAAGAGCTAACAAACGAACAAACTTTTTGCTAGCACTGATAACCCAAATATCTACATTAGCGACGCCCCCACTCCACAGATAACTTTGTACTTCTGTAACTAACACATAATTCGAGATATGTAAAAATCGAATCTCATTTTACTTGTCAAACTAACAACTAACTGAACATCTTTTGAGGTAATAACATCAGCCATTTTTTATTACAAAATCGAATTTTATTATCTTTGGTGGTGGGGCACATACAACGAACATAATCCATACAGAGCTGTATTGAATTAATTCTTAGATAATACGAAATAATAATGATGTGGATTTATAAATCAGTCAAGATGGTGAAATGCTAATGTAGTAACCAAATAATATTACTCCATAAATTTGCTTTCTATTACACAATTGTGAAATAGAAAGTTACTTACACAAAAATGTGTTTTTTTAGCTAAATTCTAATAGAGTTATGATATTTATATTTATAAAAATCAATGTAAGTTTGTTTGTTTGTCCTCGATGTTCTCGAAAATCACTGACCGGTTTCGCTGAAAATAGCACAGTTTGTTTTTATTAGTGCCGGGAAGGTTTAGAAAGTAGTTTGAATGAAATCCAATATGTAAAACTGTGGCTATAACATTTTAAAATTAGTATGGAAAACATTAAACCCGCCATGTTTTATTTAGGTTAGCCCATAGATATAACACTCTGGTTAGCCACAGATTGCATATTCAAAAGAAGAAGGTTTTTTTGGGTAGAATATTTTCAAAATGGAAAACACGCGTAGGTACCTACTTAAGAACTTTATGATTTAGATACATTTTGAAAAAATAAACGTTTGGAATTAAATAAATTATTCAAATGAATGTTTCTTTATTTGGAGATAGTTACTTTCGCTGTCAAATCAATTATTGTACCCAAGCAAGGCCGGGTACAATAATTGATTTATCATTATCGGGTATCAGCTAGTATCCAATATGTTTTTCTACATTGCTCCCAATTTATTTGATTTTAGAATCTAAAACGTTCGCAGAGGACACAAACTGAAGCTTTTGGGAATATTAAGCTAACTTCAAAGCTCTCATCTAGCCATCTAACCTAGGTCACAAACTAGGCACAACTCTTTTTGACAAAAAATGCTCTTACACGAAGAGCTATGTTGCACCCATCTTGGAATAATACAAACGAATATCCAAAGATGAGGAAAATAATATTTATAAAAAATTGACCCTATTCAAAAACAAATTAGTTAAAATTTTCAACACAATAATACACAGTGAAAACTCAAAAGGACTAATTTCGCAAAACGCTTTTTATCAATACTGAAGCCGGGAAATGTAATTAAGACATCCAGTGGGATTCGGCGGCATCGCATATTCTGCACAAAAGCCACTAGAGGGGATGGTGGGTGGCCGGTGGGAGGGGTCAGACCTTTTTATACCATACGGTCCCCGTGATACGGTGCCGTGCGTCCAAAATTCACCAAATTCAGGATATGGAAAATGGCGTTTGAGTCTGATTCGGAGATAAAAGAGTTACGTTGTAGCAGAAAAATAGACTATAAACATCAGGTCATCAAGATTTTTGTAAAATATTGTCAAATGATCGTGTTAAATCATTTTAGAGCAAATCTGGGAAACAACACTTAAAGTCCGCTCTAAATTTCTATATCCAAAAGTTATCTTATATTATTGAATATAAATAAATCTATCTCTCTATTTCTTACTGGTAACCTTTTCGCATCAGACGCCCGAGAAGTTAATTAAAGGTATTTTCTATATAAAAATAACATTGGATTTCTATAGCGCAATTTTGTGTTAGGTCACCTCAATTGCTCTACTATTACTAAAAAAAATCTCGCTCAATCTCTGGGAAATCTTATAAATCGATTGGTCCACAAGATTCAAATGTTAAAGATTTGAGAAACGTAGTTTTTCTCTATAAATTTTGAAACAGAATAGTGTGCGTGCAAAATGCATTGACTTCTCACAAAGAGAAGACGCGATACTCCAAGAAAAAACACTGATCTCCTGCTACGGTTAAATACTTAGGACATAACCTTAAGGAGCTCTTAGAAGATCCTTTTTTCGTTCAGTTTCCGTGTGGATTGCCTTTTTCTATGGGATTTTCTATAGAATTTTCCATAGAAAAAGACAACTCATGAGCAATCTGGATGAAAAAAAGTATCGTCTGAGAACATCTTTACAGAAGATATGAAATATATAGAAGATGTGGAACAACAAAGAACGAGCCGGAATGTTCTCAAGGCGGTTCCACCACTGTGGCGACGACATTGTTGGGAAAATACTTTTTAAGACATACTGCACTCTCATATACACATCTGAACTGCGGGCATAATACCCAGCAGCGCAATGGGACAATCAGCTGAGGGTGTGCTTACAATAATGCCTACAGGCAACTTATACAACTCGCAAGATTCTGCAATGACTCTACGATGTTCACCGAAGAGACGGTGCACTCATTCCCTGCCTTACTTCGCCACCGACTAGCCAGCTTCTTGGATTGGACACGGAAGTCAACCAACGTCATTGTCGTGGCTGCATCTGAGTGGCTCATGAGCGATGGATGCAGATGATGCTGCGACCATCCTGATTATTATTGATGACTTTTTTTAATTATTGTATTCCATTTTTATTCATATTTTTATGTTATTTTAATTCCTATATATTATCGTGTAATATGGCAGATTGGATTTGCACTATCCACCCAGTCAGTCCTGTTGGAATAAAATCTTAAATAATAGATTGAACGAAGAAAAACCCGCCACATACAATAATAATATCTTTCTCGCAACACAATAAATCTGTACAATCTCTATCATTCTGAACGCCATCGGATCGGATAAGCCACGGGGTGGCTACCCTCCCCGGGATCTAGGGTGCCGGGGGGAGGTGGGAGGCTAGGTGGGCCACGGGGGTCACCCGGGGTCTGGGGGCAGACTGGGGGAAGGCCGGACACAGAGTGGGGAAGGGGGCGCTAATTCCTCACTCAGATGCTTAGCACGAACAGTGTGAATACAATCGCCGGTTAACTCCATTACTTTTGTCGAATAAACTCGGCATAAAAAATTGCAAAATATTTTCATCGCTACAAGTTCAAAGATTCTTTCAGATGCGGTAGTTTTTTATGTGAATATAGCGCAAGAGTCCCTGTCCGGAACCAGTGGGTCTATAGCATTCCCAATTGCGGGTGGAAAAGAGGAAGGTTGGGAAGTACCTGGCTATTCAGATATGGTCACCAAATGCGGCTAAAGTCATTTCAAGCAACGTTTCTAAATGGCGGTCTTTCACTAGGGTATCCTACCACTCTATATTTGTGACTGTGACGAAAGATTTATTCGAAAGCGAGTGTTTTTGAAACCATCTATTCTTTGTATTCTGAGAGATCGGGGAAAGGAATCTGTCTGTTATTAAAATTCTAGGAAAATTCGACCATTCGTCCGGCTAATGCAATAAAGCCTTGGCATATTTTTAACGTCTTATAATATCAATACACATAATTGCAATATTATTATGCAGACGTGGACTGTCTGAACGACTTGACGTTAAACGCTACCCTTTTCAATATAATTGCCTATTCAAATGTCGATCTGATGAATATTATTTACCAATCCGTTTGTCAGGAGGAATGTTTGCAACAAAATAACTAACCTACCTTTACTTCATATCGCTGCAGGTTTACAAACACAGATATGGATAGCGTTATTCTTTATTTCTAGCATGAAAACTCTACTTGTATTTTTGAAAATAAATGCGATTTCCCTGACGAAAAGAAAATTTAAAATTTAACCAAAAGCTGACCGGCCGAGAATCGGCGGTTAACGGTTCGTCACAATATTTGAAGTGAAAAAGGGGCAGAGGTTTTAACAACTGGACCTAAATCGAGACATGTCGAGAACTTCTTAAAATGGCCCTAAACATCACTTTGATGTTTAACTCAAGAAATACTACAAATGATGTATCTGTTAATTCTGTACGAGGAAAATGTATAAAGTTTTCAGTGACAAAAATCTTCAAACTGTCATCTTTTAAATTCTATGAAATATATACCAAATGTCTGTAATAGGTTAAGTTTGAAAACCCTTTTGAATTAAAACCTTACAGTCTAAGAACTTTTTTTCAATGGAAACCTTATACATTTTCCTACTACCCGTATAGAATTTACAGAAAAATCGTTCATAGTATTTCTTACGTTAGCAGACTACAAAATGCATATTTTTGGGTGATGACCTTTAAGGACAAGATCATATTCTGGTTGCAGCAAAAACCATTTTCTCTCATTTTTCAAACACATCTGATTTGACGCCAAGAGGTCCGTTGTAATGTCAATTTCTGTTGCATACGTCGATCATGGGAAAGGGGTTATAGGGATCAGCGGCATGACTATATTAATATTGTTTCAATAATAAATGTAATTGAGGAGCCTTTGGAACACAATTTTAATAAAACATTTAAAAAGTGCAACATTCATTTGTAGTCAGCCTGCACCTGCATAGCGGCACAGATCATGCGCCACCCCGTCCTGCGGGGGATGATTTTGCAACTGGGTATGATAAAGGACAAAGCCCCTAGGTGGTAGATGTCATGCGAATATGGAGATACGGCGATAGGATTTCGGGCCTAACACGACGTATGTAGGCAGGTACCTACCGCCTCCTGCCCAACTACCTACTATCCACTACCTTCTACCTGCCATCTACTGCCATCTACCAACCGTTGGGGCCGTGTTTACCTGCGGGTAGTCTGCGTACAAGTATTGTAGCGAGCGTAGCATGTTGCGTATGGACGTGGCGGATGATATGTCAATCGGGTTTCACCTCAAGGAATTCAATAAGCGTTAAAACCGCAAAAGTTAACATGAGATACAGAAAGAGAAGAAAAGAGAAGAAAAAATAAATAAATAAAGCATATTACAACATTTCTAATAATCCCACTATTTTTCATGACGTGATAGAAGATGAATATTCTGTATCATTGTACAATCTATACATTCGAGACATTGGATTGAAATCGGCAATATTGTTATTAACCGTTAGAGTGCGGGGAAGCGCTATGGCGCTGCAAGCGTTAGCCACGAAAATTGCGACGAAGCGCTTAAGCGCTGCGTTCTTTAGTATGCGTTCGTTGATCCTTACAAGAGCGCGTGTTCCATTTGAGAGCGGTGTATTGCAATTGGCGTATATCTTGTATACTATATATATATATTGTTTGTCCTGTTATAATAAATTAAAACGATATATTTCACCATGTCGGATCTAAGTTCTATCGCGGACGATGTATCAAAGGACGGCGACATTACGGATGATGAGCCTTTCGATCTGATGGAGACAGTGATGACGGAAGTGCGATTATTGGCCATTGCAATAATAGAACGCGAACAAAAAGTGAATTTTAATCATATGCGCCCGCTGTAAGACGGGACTACATGACCTTCGCACGGGAACACACAATTGTGAAGCAACATAATTTTCTATATATTTTTTTTCTCTATATATTTAGTTGTTTTAGTTTTTTATTAGATGCATGGGATACAATTCTTTTTACGTTTAATATGAAAAAGAATGATTAAGTTTGGTCGATATTTGTCCAAGTTGATGCATTTTTATTTAATATCATATTTATTTACTAAGAACACAAATTATCAATAGCTGTTTATGAACCTATTTGCAAAACAGTACAGCACTAAAACGGTTAAATAACTCGAGATAAAATGTTTTACGACTCCTAACATAACGTCTATTGGGAACTTTGGTGTGAATACTACTTAGACAATGAGTGGTTTAGGGCTTGTTGCGAATAATTTTGTATAAGCATATTAAGTCAGCAGACTATTCTTTTTTCCGAAAGAAGAAAATTAAAAGAAGTCGTTCCTCGTAAGATTGGAGTACGGCGTTACCCACATTTGAAGGATAATTAGTATTAGGATTTTTTTTTCTACAGATTCAATAGTTTTCGCATATTTCATGCAATGTGGGATCCATACAAACACTCCCATATTCCAATTCACTTCTAACTATTGAATTGTACAAGGTTACAATAGTTATTAAATAAGTTCTTAATACGTTAACGGGGAGAGGGACGTCGGAGAGTTATTATTTATTCATTCAAAATAATGATAATATTATTGTGCAATACGATAAACATGGTGTTTTTAAAGAGAAAAATATTTATTACGTCTTTTTTAATTTGCATGGGCTTAGCATTTATCAAAATATAATCAGAAATATTACTCATGTTTTACAAAAACATTTAAAAAGTTGAATATCCTTAAAAAAATGCTGTGAAGGTTTTTCTGTAACATGTCGCTAAGATAAATTTAAAAAAAAGAACAGTATGTAGTTTAATTTTTTCATGAACACTACGTAACTTAATGTTTTTTTTTTGTAATGCGGATTACTAATCTTTGGTTATGTTTATTTACAAAAACGCAACGAGAAAGGATTAAAAATACTTTTCTCCAATTTAAAAATCATATTCATATTTTAAATATTTTGTAAAACATACAATAGGACGGTCAGAGAAGGTAATATTTCTAATTAGATTTTGATAAATACTAAGCCTTTGTAAATTTATAAAATATTTTTCTATATAAAAACATTATGTCTATCGTATTGCGTAATAATAGTATCATTATTTTGAATTAATAAATAACAACTCTCCGACGTCCCTCTCGCCCTTAAACTCGAAACATCTCATGGGAACGTAAAACGATTTTAATTAATTCACAGCGGTTTAAATAATTAAAAGCTTCTTACTTAATCGGGCTTACCGCCGATGGCTCAGTTGCAACCTCTTCCTCTTTCCTAGAAACGACGAATGCAACAGAAAGAGAAACAAAAGCGGAGCTCTCAGCGGCAGGATTATAGATAATTCATTAATCCAGCCGATATCCAGAGTCCACATTACAATAAATCAATCAATAGATATATTCAATAAGCCCGCATAAATCATAATTGTTTTTCTACGCAAAGGTACTTCATATGATATAATATACATAATACATCTAATTAATCAGCAGGATTAGAGACTAAAAATGACAGCACACTATATTTTCAATTATTCCTTTGCCGTTTGCGGTTTGTTGATAAAACGCCAACAAAATCGGGGTGCTATTAATCACAGATTAATACGTTAATATTATGGCGCATCCAGTTTACAAATTGTTCAAAGTACAAACCGCTTAGGAAATCATTACAAAGTGCTAATCACACATCTTAGTCACACGTTACATTGGAATTATTATCACAATAATATTATAATGAAAAACTAACAAAATAAATCATTATTGTCAATAGTCTCACTCCAACCAGCAGAATTCACTCTAACCACAGAATGCTTGTCTAAAGCAGCTAAAACTGAACTGTGAGTTCTGGCGTCGAGAAAATTGCACAGATTTGTTTTTAGCTAGCAACATCATTTCCATCATGGGTTACGGAGCTTTGAATTAACTATTTAATTGTAAAAAAATAAAACATGGCAAATTGTTCGTTCAATATTTTAAGACAATAATCTCAGATGAAGAGGGGCAGTAAAGCTAACGTTATTGCAGTATTATTGTGAATGTGTTATTTTTGTATAGCCGTGTATATACTGTATAATATTTTGTAATTTTATTAGGTGAATATGCACCTAAGGAGTACTCTAGGAGTAATATTAAGAATAAGCAAGAATGTATGTAATATGTTAAGAATGTAAAAGTAGCACTGTAGGAATACCACTGAATGGAGTTATTTAATCATTTTTTAAAGTTTATTTATAGTAAAGCATACTTGAAGTGAAATAACACAAAACTGCGCTATATAAATGCTTTGTTATTATATGAATGAAGTGAGCATAATAAGAACTATCGAAACACTTAACAAGGATATAATGCTGGGAGATGAAAAAATTACTGGCAAAAGTATAAGAAGTCGTAATAATAATAATAATAATAATTGGATGATTTTTATACCGCCGTTTTTTGTGAAAAATCACCTCAACGGCGCTGATAATGTATCAATACTTCTTACTGGACTGCACTAACCTCCCCACATACTGGAATAAACATTTATTATTATTATTAATATCGAGTTCAGGTGTCAATGATGATGTACCAGCCAACAACGATAAGATCGGATAACTACAAAGATGTGGCATTAGCAACTTGTTCAATATCTGTAAGAACTTCCTATTCGCAAGAAATAACAAAACAAATATCCAAAATATGTAATAATAATATCAAAAAAGAAAAGATAAATAATATATCACACCTCGGGGTATCGATTTGCCTCGCGCCGTCTCCTATATGATCTATTGTAGTCTGTCACCATTCGCGCGAGATGAATCGTGCTATACGGTGGGGGGTTGTTTCCCCCCTCTCCATTCCGTGGGGCCCCAGCATCCCCCAGATGGCGGGAGGCGGCCGGTGGGTGGTGACCCCCTTTCGGTGGTAGACGAACCGTGATGCGGTCCACACAGCATCCGCCATTTTTCCTTTTTATTCCGTTAACATATAAATTCATATATTTCACATATTATGTGTTGTGAGCGCACGTGTGTGTGTGTGGATACGGCGGGGTTGGGGTTAACGTGTGTGTGCCCACGTTCTGGAGTGTTGCATGAAATAATATTTCCTATTTGTCTGGGCGGCGACAAAGTAACGAGAGTATCTTTTTATGTTACGCGGGTTATTCTTTTGTCATACGTTGTGTTTTAAACAGCTTTGTTTCTTTTATACAGTGAGTATCAGCACGTACCCGCACATGTTGTCACTGGTCCTCAACCGAGCTACCGCCCAACTCCCCCCCCACTCCGACCCTAACTGTCCAATACATTTTTTTAATGTTTTTCGTTTAAGATTATTCCTAGCCATGAGGTAACAAATATTCTTTTAAATATGATTCAATTAGATACTTAAAACTTAGAGACAAGTAAAAAAAACTTAACTATACTCACGACGTTCACCAACATAATACACGACAACACCACAGACTACACATATCAAAAATACACTCTACAAAATACGGACTGAAATCATTTGAATACATTGCCTACACCAGCTATAACAAGTTGCCTGAGGAATTTAGACATGTGTGTACTTCGGACAATCTCGAAATGATGTTCCGAGACTTATTTTTTTTAATTCTATTTGGAAAACCATTTATCATAGATATCAACTCTGTTCTGATAGCGGCTCTTAAGCTTTGCAGATTCTGATGTAGGTATATTTCTCTCTTGTAAAACATTGTTATGTATTTCTATTGTATCTATGTTTCGAGCTCGTGCATTTATTTGTGTTATTTTCCTATTGTTTACATATATACATATTTGCCATGAAAACTTAACAATATGTAGCAAAATTAACAGTCCCAAAATGAGTTGAATTGATAACTCATGGGAATCCAACATTGTTGTATGTCTTTAAATAAATTTAAAAAAAAAAAAAACAAAAAGTCACCGTAGACCAAACTGTCATCTACATTTTTCACTACAAATAAGCTCACGAATCGCTGAATCGCGTTACAGTCTGTCGGGTACGTGCTGGCACATCCTGTGTTAGTAGGCTTCAGAAGCGAGGTTCGCCAGAAAATGGACGTATAACTGAATACAAAAAAATTAACTACATTTAAATATATGCAAGGTTTTTTTTATTATTTGAATGTTCACTGTTTAGGTAGGTACACATGAAAGGATTACCCACATCAATTATGAATCTTACTTTTACCCGAATCAAGATGAATTTCAATTTTCTTTTTCCTACAACTAATGAACTACAAATTTTAAATGTTACTTAAACAATAACATCATTTTGTATGAACCATTATTTAATATATAAATATCAACGTGTTTCGGAAGCGAAGCTTCCCTCATCGGGATACAGAGTGTACTGACAAATAATGACAAGAATAAACAAATAATAAACATTGATAAAACATTTCTTATTCATTTTTTAAAAATTACACGACAAAGTTATTTTACATTTATTGAAGAAATAACATCATTATTTATTACATATTTTAACTTAAGTTTTTGTAAGCTGACACTAACCGTAGTCATCATAAAGCAGAAAAATCCAAGATGTTATTTTTAATGAACATTTAACCAGTTGTTTACGAGTCTCTGCTCTTATGGCGTCGGTTTTTAGTGTATAGATGCACCCCAGTCCTGTAATGCAACTCGGATGAGCGATAAAGCAAGTTATTGCAGTGATTAAACGCGTTGAAAAATCAGTCTCATTATTTTATCGCCCCGGCAGTGTATAAAGGAATTTACGAGGTAACCTCGCGCGGAGGAAAGACATAATGCTACGTGCTCAATTTGAGAGGCGGAACATTCACTCCTTTCATATTCAAGCTGCTCATCATGCCAACCAACCAGCCAACCTTACGAGGAATAAAACTAAATCCACAATAAATAATATTGAATACTATAATTTCATATTCAAGCTGCTCATCATGCCAACCAACCAGCCAACCCCTTACGAGGAATAAAACTAAATCCACAGTAAATAATATTGAATACTATAATTTCATAATCAAGCTGCTCATCATGCCAGCTCGTAATTACGAGGAATAAAACTAAATCCACAATAAATAATATTGAATACTATA
The DNA here is from genome assembly GCA_022606495.2 of Halesus radiatus. Classification (NCBI taxonomy): domain Eukaryota; kingdom Metazoa; phylum Arthropoda; class Insecta; order Trichoptera; family Limnephilidae; genus Halesus; species Halesus radiatus. The sequence continues at coordinate 101,372 of JAHDVE020010340.1, forward strand.
ATTTCATATTCAAGCTGCTCATCTTGCCAACAAACCAGCTAAGGAATAAAACTAAATCCACAATAAATAATATTGAATACTATAATTTCATATTCAAGCTGCTCATCATCCCAACCAACCAGCTAAGGAATAAAACTAAATCCACAATAAATAATATTGAATACTTTAATTTCGAATGCCAGTCAGTGCTGCAGTATGTCTAAATAAAACAACAGGCTATATAAACTGTAAAAATTAAAATTCAAACATTGTCATTGCTAGAAAAATTCAACGAAAAGGATGAAGGCGGGTACCTACCTAATACCTCCATATTTTGCATATATCTACATGCCACATACAAGGGTAATTTAAGGAAACTGTATTAAATAAAATATTTAGCCTATATAATATGTATTTAATGGTAATACGAACTTAAGATGAATTAAAATATATTTTCAAATAATTGCCGAGTGGGTGTGGGTACCTACATCTTTCATAATATGTACCTACGTGAATATTGAAGAAAAACCTAAACTATAATTTGAGTTTAAGCTGATGATGGATATAAAAGGATCCTTTACAGAAAATTCATTCAAAACAAATCGATTCTTATAAAAAGTCAATTCATATTCATTAGAGTCAGAATGAATAAATGTTAATCAAAATAATCAATAAGTCATTATTGAAGAAGATTATTACCGATTATTACAATGTTTGGCAATCTAGTATTTCTATTATAAAAATATTACTATTCATATGAATCATACACGCTAGAATCAAAGCTTCGGTTTACGAAAATTTGATAAACACATTAAGGATACAAAATGTTATTAGTTTGTAAAATAAATAATATTTATTTTGTTTCTCTATGAAGTTCTAGTGAAATCGATCATATTTAGAAAATGGAGGAACGTATAGACGGAGGATGTGTATTTTTTTATAAGGTTTCAGAAACATCGAACCAAGAACAAGAATCATGATTTATTTGAAAAACCAAAAATGTTATTCTCGTGGAATTCTCTTCCCATTTTCCCCAAGAAAATCTTCAAGAGTTTTTCAAATGTTTTTTCTCTGAAATTACTTGGTGAAAATTCATTACCTTTGCTGTTTTTCAGCTCATACAAAATGTATGAAAAGGCGATGCCAATTTCGCATATTCGCATTCTCGCATACAAAGTGAGACGTCATAAATTTGACTCTCCGGTTATGTCGATGTGTGTGCAATTTCTCCGTCTCGACGTTGCTATTGTTACGTTAACCGTATTATTGTTTGGAAAGTAAGTTACCTATTTCCTATTTCAAAAGCGAGCTTCTCGAGACGTAGACACACGGCAGGTACCATTTGCATGCAAATTCCACGTATAAAGCACGGTTTACAAAACTAGCAAAATGACATGGCCGAGGAGGGAACGGAATTGGCTTTCAATGCACAAAGATTTACACAATATCTTTGTATATTTAAAATATCACGAACTACGGTCTTGCCACTGAGAGATCAGTCGTAATCCCTCTTCCTGTTAAGTGTATCGTTTTGTAGAACGAGGGTGAGATTACAACGGATCTTTCAGCGGAATGTCCATATTCCCGAAATGGTACGCAATACGCATCGGCGAAGAATGGGGCATCCATTATTTATTTTTCACACTCTTGTATGACCGACACGTTCTTTATCTTCCGTGTGGGTGGTAAGGTTGGGTGACTCGGGCAGGATTCTGAATTCTGAACGCTGTATCTCCACAACCCCTTGGAGGCGGCCGTATATTCTTCGGTCTCTCAAGTAACGACTGATCCCAATATTGATTGATCAACTTATTAGCAAATAAGTGTGAATTCAACAAGACAGGGACGAAAGGCGGAACACCAATTCAACAGTAAAGAAACCCATCGGTAAGACAATTTTAGAATGTTTGAGTATAATAAGTGAAAACTGTGCCAAGTGGTGTTTTTTTTTAAATTGCTGACACGATAATTACTTATTTCGTCAAAATATTTGGGTGCGTCAAAGTAGCGAGTTAAAAAAGTGCCTTGTGAAATGAGACGAATGATTCGATTTAGCTCATGTCTATTGTTTCTTTGGTTTGTGATTGTCAATGACCTTCAAAAGATTTTACACGTGGACAACCAAACTCTTTTCAACTTTATTTTTTGATACACCGTAGTTTCTACGTCACGTTTGACCCGTAAGACCCGCGCCGCCCTCAAGTGACGTGTGAACAGCCACGAACAGTCGCCGCCCCTCGCACTTCCTCTATCGGCGCGTAGGGCGGACGTATCGGAGGGCGGACGGGGGAGTGAGGGGAATCCGTGCCTAGTGAAGCGATCCTTCACACAAAAGCTATACCGAATCGGGAGGAAAACTCGTTATCTTACTTCTTTTCCCATCCGCCACCGCGACACGATATACGCGAGCAGGGGTAAACAACTCTTATAATATTTATGTTGCAAATTTTTTATTCCATTAATCATATTCAATGGTCAGGAGTCTTTACAAAGAGCTTTTATTAATGTATGTTACGAGATGAACTGATAAATGTTACCGATATGAAATGCTTGGGAATTATACTAGTTAGAAAACTAACCTTTAACAAGCATGCCGAGCAGTACATACAAAACTAACCTTTAACAAGCATGCCGAGCAGTACATACAAAACTAACCTTTAACAAGCATGCCGAGCAGTACATACAAAACTAACCTTTAACAAGCATGCCGAGCAGTACATACAAAAAAATGGGAAGGTCACTTTTTTGGGAAGAATTCGTCAAAAAATTTCAACTACAATCACAATATACAACTCCATTCTTGCTCAACATTTTAACGAATGCTTAACGATTATTTTCTTGCGTAATGATAGAAAACAAAATAAGATGCAAATCTTCCAGAATAGAGCAATGAGAATGATACTTAGGAGAAAAAGATTTTCAAAAGTAGCTAAACAGTGAAACTGATACCAACATTGTATGTAATGATATTTATACATAGAATAATAAACAACCTGTAACCAAAATACTTTTCAAACAAAACTATATACGACAAGGACATTCACAGACATATCACCAGTATGTGACGTGCGGAAACCCGACAACCAAAAAACAACAAAGTCAATACGCAAAACAATTCACTCTAAAAAGGGGTGAAATATTATAATGCGCTGCCGGAAACCATCAAAATTAGACCAATATATTTATATAGTTATAATTTGTAAACTTTTGTATACAAATAACTAAAATAAAATGAATAAATATATCGCTCATCCTAGGTTTTTCATAAAGGGAAGAAAATTATAAATAAGACAATATAAATAATTAAATGTGGGTAAGAAGAGCCCTTGGATCTCTTGACATAAATTAAAACATTGTATTGAATGTTTTGTTTCAATACATGGTCAACATATACCTATACACAAATTGAAAAAAGTGGTACATATATTTGATACAAGATTGCTAACTTCATCGATAGAAAGGAGTTATATATACAGGGTGTTAAGAGACGTACCTGACTTACTTTAACCAGTGATCCCTAACCTTATTTGAAGTAAAAAATGTAAATGAAATTTTGGTCTCCACATTATAATATTTCACCCCTTTTTAGAGTGACTGTTTTGCGTATTGACTTTGTTCTTTTTTGGTTGTCGGATTTCTGCACGTCACATACTGGGATATGTCTGTGAATGTCCTTGTTGTATATAGTTTTGTTTGAGACCAAAATTTCATTGGTATTTTTTACTCCATATAAGGTCAGGAATCACTACCGGTTAAAGTACTCGTAAGTCAGGTACGTCTCTTAACACCCTGTATATATAACTCCTTTCTATTGATGAAGTTAGCAATCTTGCATCAAATCTATGTACCACTTTTTTCAATTTATGTATAGGTATATGTTGCCTATGTATTGAAGAAAAAAAAATCTTACAACATGGATTGGGAAAGGGCAAAAATTATACACACCTACAAAACGTTGAATGAGATAGAAAACATTTTAATAATTCTTTATTGAAATAAACTGTATTCGCGTTTATATTAAACTAGATAACGTGTACCCCAGCGCTGCTCGGGGTTATGAATGGTTTCAAGTAAATTTTTGAGGTTATAAATTCTGGTAAATTGGGTGTAATTTTAAGGTGGAAATAATATAATTGTTAAGAATTAATATTGTTAAAAATTAATATTGTCAAGAATTAATATTGTCAAGAATTAATATTGTTATAAATCCCCTACCCCTAGAGCTACCCCTTTAACCACATCATTCATTCAATATTCATCAGCCTTTACATCTCTCGTAGACATGCTTTCCAAGTACACAAACTCATCCACTTGCTCCAAGTATATAAGTTATCCACAAAAATTGATTGTTTTTATAAAATTAAACAATAAACATATTGTTTGGAACTTGGATCGTAGAACCAAAACAAAATAGCATCGGGGTGTTGAATTTCGTAGCAGTGAGCTCTAAACTTGAACGTTTTGCAACTGAAGTCGAATGTTGTTTCATTTTTGTTCCCAGTTCCATGTCACAAGGGATTGGGAACCTGGCTTACCTCATTTTGCCTTAAAGTAAGTAAATGCACATTGGAAATTATTCCTGGCTACTAAACTTGTCGGCCATGTGTGAACTGTGATTTTTGAAGTAAGATGAATCAAAATTAATACAAAATATAAATATCATACATGATTTACATCTTTATTACCTTTTTTCCAGAATGCGTGTTACCACAGAGTTTGTTACGACAAAGCAAAAAAAGAGGGGTGTGGAATAAATGATTATTTTCAACACTTTTATTGTTGTTTACTACATTTTTTTGTTGATATGCATTTTAAAGGCTAATATATTAAATATAAATAAAAAAAACCTTTAAAAGTTTAAAAAAATTATTAATTTTTAACGCTCGCTAGAGCTCTAAAGCTGCGTGAAAAGCTATAACAAACATTACCAAGCTATATTAGGCATGTTGTAGTGTCTTGAATTCGATTGTTAGAATTACAGGAATTACTACCAGATGATGGTTAAAAAACGAGCCGCCCGAACAGGGCTAAATGGTGGTAATCTTAGAATTGGCAGAGAATTGTTTAAACATTCCTCCATGAACATTACCCAATCGTCTACACCGCAACGGTAAAATTAATTCCACCCTGCGTTCACCGCAAGCCCCAAGCACGGCAGTAGGGCGCCCCTGCTCCGAGACTTACAGCCGGCTCAAGAGATGTCCTGTCGCGGGTTGCTTGACTGAGGTAGTGAGAGGCAACACCACCCACCACCCCTTCGCCCTCAACCCCCCGGAGCCTTCTTCACAGCCCCTGCAGTCAGCCGAAAGCCAACAGTCAACTCCTCGCCGGCTGTCTCTCTACCTCTACCTACTATCTGTGTCAGCACTTATTGATTCCGTCACACCTGTGGACTCTCACCTGACTTCTAGTCACCAAACAACGCCATTTGCACTGAGGACTCCGCACTACATTAGCTAGCCTATTGTGGTTTGCTATCATGAACCTTTCTTTTCAACGACCCTCTCTACTTGTAAAAGTATTGCGAATTCTAAGATCCTGTATTTCAGTGGCTTTTTCAGCTAGGCATAAAAGATATTTACGTTCATCAAGTTCCCATCGGGTAAGATTTCTGCGACTCATAACATTCCCGAGTATACTAAAAAACCACCCGTAAGATTCAATCGAAGATCTAAGCTCTAACAGCCGTTCTTCCCAACCCTACTGATCAATTGCTGAGCCGAAATTTTGCCTCAACACTGCTCAAATACACAAATTAGCTCTTTCCAACGAAATTTTCGGTCAAATTTACGATCAATTTAGGATATCGATTTTTGTGGATTTAGTTTCCCCCAGCAGAAGACTAGTTATAAAAAGTGTGAACACACGTCACCGAAATGTCAAATGCCATTATTATTAGTCTTTTTTAAGCGATACAAATATTGAATAACAACGATTTATTTCAGTTTTCGAATGTCAAAACATGTTTTTTGTATGTTTTAAATAAAACTGAAGAGAACCCAACTTATTTTACTAATTTTAAGCTACGTTTTGTCTTGTTTTTTCACTCATCGAGAAACCTCATACGTACGAAACGAAATGTGCTTTGCGGTATTATCAAAAGTCAAGCCAGCGCTTTATTTTCGACATAATTTTAATACACACGTTCGTCAAGTATAAAATGTTGGTTTATGTAATAGTTTTTAAAACAAATGATTTGTATTCGTAATAAATACAATATTAACTCATCTATGTTAATTTCACATTGAAAGTTATTACTTTGTCGTCACTTAATTGTATTAAAAGTGGGCGGGTACTATTTTAACGTGTGTGAAAATGGGCGGACACTATTTTATAGTGGGCAGGCACCTCCATAGACAATTTAGGATAAAAATGCTTGGAAACAGGCAAACAGAACGAACACCTTGGCTGATCGGCGACTCGGATTGATCATTCGAAAAGTTGGGGAGAACGGCCGTAAGAGACGGTATTTAAGTATTCTCAGGAATGTTATCAGTCTAATTGTGTTGTCAGTATTCATTTTTTTGTGTGTACCGCTTAAGAGTCCCAGCTGTCCCCAGCCGTCTGGAGCCAGTATGCTGTGAGGGTGAACTGAATGTAATAGGAAGAGGAAGGAGATGGGAAAGAGGAAGGTGGGGAAGGGTGGGGAAGTACCTGACTATTCAGATCTGGTCACCAAACACGGGAAAAGCCATTTCAAGCAACGTTTAGATTCTGAATGATAGTCTTTCATCAGTGCGATACTGAAAGTATCAACAACTCTACCCGACAAACAACTTGACGAACGTAAATATCTCTCAAGCCCAGCTTAACCGTTTTAGCCCTGTTCTTATTTTGCAAGTAAGTTAGTAAATTGCCATAGATATTTTGTGTTATTAGACAAAAAAAAATGGTAATAAATAAAAATGCAATAATATGGATAAATATCAACCAAATTTAATGATTCTTTTACAGTTAAACACGTAAAGAATGGTATCTCATGTATCCAATAAAAAAAACTCCAACAACTGCAACGACTAAATATATTAAAAAAAAAATTATAAAGTAGAAAATTATCCCGCTTAATAATTGTTTTCCCGCGCAATGTGTAGTCCCATATGGGGAAAATTCACTTTCTACTCGCACTATTTTATTGGGATGGCGAATAATGGCACTTCTATCATCATTTTCTCCATTTATTAGATCGAAGGTCTCGTCGTCCATAAGGTCGCTGTCATTTGATACATCGTCCGCAATAGAACGAAGTTCCGATATGGTGATATATATCGATTCAATTTATTATAAAAGGATAAACAATAAATATCGTTATAAGACACCCGCCGACCGCAATACACCGCTCTCAAATAGAACACGTGCTCTTCCGACCGACAAACGCACACGCACACACGCTTGCAACGCGACACCACTGCACCGCACTCTTGACGGTTAAAAGGGAACTGAATTACCGTCCCTAAGATGAGACTAAGCTATGAATACCAAAAAAATCTAAATGTAGCTCTGCCATCGAAACATAAATACATTACTCTATAGATCTCCGTGTTTTCATTTTGTTCGACGTTGAATGCAATTAAACATTAGTGTAACTGTCCATAATTTCAATAAGAAATAAAACATTATTATAATTTCTTCAAAAGATTAGTATTCACTTTGTGGCGTCATTATTAATAAATTGAATTAAAAATTGCTTTGTATTCACCACTTTATTAATATATACATATCAACATGTTTATATAGAATACTGTATTTTAATGTATTCTATATAATATATAGATAATACTGTAGTATAATGTATTCTATATATTCCTGATGAGGAAAGCATCGCTTTCGAAACATGTTGATATGTATATATTAATAAAGTGTTAACAAAGCAATTTTAAATTCATTTATTAATATATTATTAATTTCGGTCGCACGATCTAAAAACTAGTTAAGGCGAAGCTATCAGTGAAATCACTATTTCAATTAATATATACTACGAATCGGTTAACATTATGAAAATCAAAAAATATGCGTTGGATAAATCGAACCTCTTCCTAGAAATTCCCTTGATAAGAATGAAAAAAAAATTCTTAATTACGTTGCAAAAAATTAGATTTTTTCAATAGAAAATTATGAACGCATGTAAGTAACAATTTTTTTTAATTACTGCTTTATAGCAACGATTATTTGCGAAAGATTCCTTTGATTAATTTTTTTTCTTTCTTACAAAATTGTTCACAAAATAAATAAAAACACGCTTTTTGCGCTGACAACAAACATTTCTAGACTCCGCTTGCCAAGCGAATTTTATGCCTGTTACCTACATTCGCGGTGACATAAGACACACAGTTCGTAGCTAATATTTTTGGCTGGTATATTCCATTTAAGAGCAATTTTACGCACAGTATAATATTATTCATCATCGTTATTTGAAAATAATTTCTAAATAAATATTTACGATGCAATAAATTTTCAAAGACCTTTATCTTCATCGCATTAGGCTATAAGGTATTCTCGCGATAAAATCATCGTCCGTGATATAATAACGTATGAAAAACACTAATAAAATTGTCAATCAATTATAGTTAACCTTTCTCACGGTGCTAGAAATTCCGCCAGCTCCGGTGGTGTACTCTCAGTAAACATTTATTTTAAAGTTTCGGTGATTTTTAAGTTGGATAAAAAATTAACAGCTTACATTTATTACTTACGTAAATCATTTTATTAATAGTAGATACCTTACAGCTTGGGATTTAATTGTAGATATAAATTATTTTGGAACTACAAAATGTCATTACTATGGCAACAACGAGGGTTTCGACATTTTGCTGTTGGTTGTAAAAAATCCGCATTTTAACTATAATCACCGATCACTATTATTTTTACTTAGTTATTTAGTAAAAGTTTAAATGTATACGAATAACAGTGGAGACGAGGGATGGGTATTTCTGCGCTGTTAGCAGAATTTCAAGCAAGAAAGCTAGTGTCCAACATAGAAGATGTTTACAATCGAACTGTTGAAAGGACTGGTACGTAGTATGGTCTGTTTACAACTATTATTATTTTCATAACTATTTAAACGACAATTTTATGAATTTGTGATGACTTTCAAACAATTATAACAATGTACATTCCGATTTGAGGTTATCCTTGATATTCGAGTTTGACAGTTTATTAGTAAACAAAGAATAACGCCTAAAGGAAAAAAACAGCGTAATTCATTTTTTATTTAATTTTTAATTTTGATCTGTGAATTCGATTTTGTTTTTTATTTATCTAGCATCTAATACATGCATTGCTGAACTCTATGAATACATGGTTATTTCGATACACAAATTTCAAAAATACATAAAAATCGCCTTTCCGTGTAATTATCCTTCGAATCTCCTTTTGAAAAGTACTACTGATTTCTGAACACCGTTTGGTTAAAGTAAAAAATATGCGCTTGGACCATAATGCTTTTTAAACTTACTTTAATTTTCCTATGAGCCATCTTTGTGTTGCCATTTTAAAACTTTGAAACGATCGCAGCGCCCTTGATTTTTGTCTACTACTTCGACGCTGGCTACTACTACCGACGACAGCGCATCGTGGCACGGCGAGTGAAATCCCGAATCCCTCTCGCTCACTACCGCACCAATCAGTAAGTTAGCAACGCATGCAGACATACGTATATGCATTGACCATTTTTTCCTGATTTTTCGGCAAAACATTTGCATTCGATAAATACTTAGATTATGTTGTAATTATTTTATCCAATACATTAATATATTGCAGTGCAATACCCAAAATACGATCTCCGTGTTTAGCATGTTTGCAGAGATATCTAAATAATTAGAGACATGTCAATTGTCAACTGTGTTGACAGCACCGGCGAGGAAAGTTTGATCAATATGCCACCGCCGACGGAGCGAATTTGAGCATTATTATTATATTTTGGAAATATTTATTCAAAATTTCGGCTTTCAATACCAGATCATTAAAAAAGACGATAATTTTGTTTTATGGCATCTTTAACAAAATCCGCTCAGATAAAACGTCAAATTTTTCGACATGTAAACATCCGTCGTAGCCTATAACAACTACCTACTCAAAGCGCCTAATTAAAATTACAGAAACAAACAGCCCTCTCAACTACGCTGTGAACGTTTAATTTAAATTGGTTAGGCGGAAAATGTGAAAAAATTATTAAATTAACTGACGGTGTTAACCATATATTGATTGCATAGTTAATATTAATTGTATGTCTCAAAACAACGCAATATGAAAGAAGAATAAGATAGGTACCCAGAAATCATTTATCTGAAGCAGAAAAAATCTCGAATGGTGAGTTCTAACGTCATGAAATTTGAGCAGTTTTAAAATTTCTGGTTCAATTTTTTAGTACTGTTAGCTCGCAATGTCATTTCCATCGCGAGCCATAGAGGTTTGAAATATCAATTTAACCGAAACAAGACGCCATATTGTTCAATAAGAAAAAATATTGTTCAAATTAGCTGTATCAATTTATCATTTCTATGCCTTTTTAAACACGTGTTCAATGATTAAAATTACAGATACAAATAACGATTTTTTTTATTTAAATTAAAGTTAACTCTGAGATTTACATATATGATACTGACCTTTCCACCAAGCATGACTTGAGGTCAGTACCCACTGTGAGAATCGAACTTGGTTAGTATAACTTCCAGGCAAGCGTCCTACCCACTAAGCTATTGACCTATTCAAGAAAACAAATATTCGCCATCGTTTTGCAATTTCAACCAATGTCCCTTTGAATAAAATTAAGTAAACTTTGCGCCAGTGATTCATAATCTTTTTAGCCGAAGAGCCAATTTATCATTTTTTTGCGGGCCGCAGGGGGTGGGGTACCTACAGTTTGACATGGTTAACTTTGCAGGTTTTAGTAATTTTGTTATCAAGTTCTGCAAGTATTTCAGTTTTATTATTGTGACAGCTGTTTCGGCGTTCAAGGCCATTTTCAAACTGTGGTTAGGCCATGTTGAGACGACTTATTTATATAAATCTTTTTACCTTTTTTTTTTGGAAATTAAGAAACGAACGAATGAACCTAATATAACACTAATTAATAAAGTAAGGAATATTATTTATTCCCCACTTCTCAGTATGTTCACAAGACCTAAACAATATAACACATTTTAACAAATCAATGGTAGTCAGGCCATTATAAAGCAATTTAGGAAACATTGCCATTTAATGCGGGGAAAACAGTCTTCAAAGTACCTCACAGAAGAATCTATTGTCACAATTATTTTCTCAGTAAATCGGTTTCACCGGTTATAAATCATTTTAGGCATCACAAAAATTGAAATTGGTCGGCGGTAAAAAGAATCACGTAAATAAGTCGTTTCAACGTGACCTAACCACGGTTGGAGCAGCTGTCGCAATAATAAAAACCAAAAAAAAATTGTAGTACTTATTAATAACATCATTAAATATATAAAAATTATTATAATTTTGGGCGGATGAATAAAAATATTGGAGGCAGGTAAGTTTGTCACGCTACCATTTGGTATTTTTTTTAAATCCACCTGGAAATCTGAACGATTGGCTACTAAATTAAAAAAAACATAAAAACTCACTTTCGTTGCTTCTATGTTTTCAGAAATAATATTTGATCATGAACTCCTATAAAACGGAAACCATTAAAAAATTATTTGTAGGGTGCAGAAAATTTTCCTAGGGCCTAATTCAAACCAATAAATTAATGCTGTTGATATTTATTAAGCAAGTAGACGGCACAAAAATGACCACAGGTCATATGAAATTGGCTCGCAGGCCGTATGCGCCCCGCGAGTTGTGCATCACTGCCTTACAAGAGTTATTATAGAAGTTATTGCTTAGAAACTCTCATAATATTTTACAAGTATGAACACTTACAAAAAAATATGTAATACAGGCTCTATTAAGGATTTTAAGTTAACTTATTAACTAGTTTTTCAATTCAAATCAATTCTTGTCTTGAAATTGAGTCATTCAGTACCCGCCATGGAATTTGAACTCAATCTGTCTGACTGCCAATTAAGTTTCCTGCCTTCCGGGCTATCAACCATATTTTAAGGTTAACATAGCTCAGGTACATGTGATAAAAATTTGAATGACCATGTTAAAAATGTGGAGATCCGGAAAGAATGCAAAGCTGATGTAAGCGTAATGGTTAAGATTAAGAAAAGGGCACTTAGATGGTTTGAGCATGTAGAGTAGATGAACGAAGAAAGGAGTGTAAGGAGAATATATGACGCGGGAGTTAATAATAAGAAGTCGGGGATGCCCGAGGAAAACATTGCACGAACAAAAGAATGAAATACTTGAGTCGGGTCGTGAAAAGAGTCGGAATAGCAGAAGCATATGTATGAGACGATATATGAATGTGAATGAAGCCAGGAGCGTGTGTCGAGACAGAGTTGTGTGGTGGTCTATCCTATCTGCCTAACCCTGCGAAGAAACAGCATGATGGTTAGTTAATTGCACACTTTGCATGAAAAAGCAGAGAAAACAAAAAATCAATAAACTGTATCCTTAACTAATAATAATTTTACATATATTAGCATAATTGGAGGATAAAATGCAACACTTTTTTTAATATGTGCTCAAGGATGAATCTTTTCATACATAAAATAAACATTATCCACATTAATGTGCAATACATTATTATACCAAGTGGCACGCAATCCATAAAGGCTGAAAAACTACCCACCCTAAGAAAAATGAACCATTAAAAGATATTTTTTAAAAAAGACATATTTCTGATTAAAATGTATTTTTCCCATGAATTTGGTAAAGAACTTGTACGCTGATTTATTCAGTTGGCACAACAATGGGGGACGGGAATGCGTACTGCTGCCCCGGGAACCATTCACTGGATAACCAACACCTCTGTCATAAGTCACCCCGAGTGGTTCGCTATGTTTATGTGACATAGCAGGTGTGAGGTTTGTCCAGGTCTTGGCGATGGATGTGTCTGCCCACCAACTGTGTGGTGGGCCGGATCAGGAGAGCCCAGTTATGGGAGACCTCTTAACCTTTCCAGCGGGACTCTATCGACCCATTGCCTTGCACCGCAGTGGAAGGGATGGATTAATAATACTCCGTATCTCTTGGACACACTTTACCCGCAGATTCCTACCCACACCTTTTTTCTTCCCGGAACTTCCTCTCCTTCATTTCCTTAAAAAGACCCTCAACATTGCATCCACAAAGTTGTCATAGGCCATGAGGAAAATATTTTCTTCAGAGCCTGTGTGGATCTAATGTAAAATACAAATACTCAATGCATAATTCATACCCAAACATGAAAACGTTATACAGCCTACCTTTGGTCATAGAGCAATGCACTCCACTGATTATTCCATATGTAGCAGAGTACATCTTTTACCTTTTCACTTACATTAAAATATCAGTCGATACTATTTTATCAAACTAAATTAGCATAGAATTTGTACAGAAATTACTATTTAAGAAGTTTCCTTCATGCTTTAAATGTGCTAACATCATTGAATCTGGAAAAACTTAAAATATAATAAGAAATAGAAATATTGACACCATATTTTAATCTAGATGTTAATTGAAGAGTCAATAAATAAAAGTGAACCAGTGTAAGGCAGAAGTCGGTGCCCTCTATGGTATTCAAACACGGTCTGACTGCCCATTGAGTATCCCACCCGCTATCGCTACCGACCAACTTAATGATATTTAATAAGGTGAATATGATATAAGGAGTTAGATTTTCCAAATCTGATTATAAACCTCGATTTGATAATGAGGACCACGCGATAATGGACTATAGTCTGGTTCAGATGAGAATCTCTAAACTTTGAACTCCACGCAACATATGTGGTGTATGTAGGGTAATACAGGCATATTCGAATTTGCATTCAAAAAGTATCACCATGAAAGGATTTTATTGAAGGTATGTTTGGTTGGAAACTTTACTTACTACTTTGTGTGCATACTTCATTAAAAATTCAAAAAGTAACATTTCAACAAGGATTGATTTCATGTAATAATTGTACATACATCAGACTTAGATGTACATCCAGGAATATTTATTTAGTGATCAATACCTTCAAATTGTAACGTTATTCAAAAATAATTGCTTTTCAAATACATACCCATAGCGAAAAATCATCCATATGACTTGAACTGTTTTCTTGATTCATGAACTAGTAATATTAAGACTTTTAGTTTGGCCTTTCGATAATGCACATCACATTTCACTTGGAACGACTGCACAGAATCCACTAGTAAAGGGTTAGTAGTTGAATTTGTAAAACAAACGGCACACTATGAATTGTATTGGATAGGGAATTCTAAGTTTTAAAATAACTATATTAATCTTTGTAGACCAATACTTTACTTCTCACACTGTTCTAACTGTCAGCTGCACAAGAAATGCTCTCAGATTCGAGAAATACCAGGCAACAATAATAAAAGTTTTGTTGTTCATATTGGACAATATTATGACTTCGTTAGAAAAAGTACTATGTTTTTATTATTCTTAGGTTGTGGGCATTGTAGATGATAAGATACATAAACTTAATCGGTTTGGATCTGTAGTCAAGTTAACCTAAGCACATGTTTATACATAAGTAAACTGTAAGATTATGTTTACCTTGGGGTGAAATCAAACCTCAAAATTGAAGTCCAGTGAACAAAACAAAGTCGAATTTTAGTACGAAAGCTACCAAATATCATACAAATAATTACAAAAGACACCGTTGGAGATAATTATATTGACTTACCGCGGCTGCAGGATGCCTTGCCGGCGTTGGATACATCGTAAATGCAGGCACTTATAACGTTAGATATGAGATCAGAAGGCTTAACCTATCAATCACATTTCAAATTCTGCAAACAAAAAACACGCATTTCTATCAAACTATTACGAATATGGATTACACATATTATTTTAATTCACAAATTCCACATCAATAAACGTCACCTTGTCACCATAAACACAATACCCGCACAGCAGATTTCATAAAGCACAATCGTGAATTAATCACGTAATGTTTTCGATAGGAACGTAAAAAAATCCATTATTTATTTGCGGAGTCTAATTATAACGCCGAAAATATGCATTTCATACTAAAGGAATACAGTAAACCCATATTTATTTTTGAAATACAACATCTTCCGATATTGTCCACGCCGCTGAGCGAAAGGATTCGGGAAAATAACAGTAATGCGCTATATTGGCAGCATTGACTATTCCATAGAAGTAAAAGATGATAGATGATCCGTTTTTATTTATGCGGAAGAATAGAGCACGGGCTTTAAAGTACTCGCTTTCTCAAACTGAAATATCTTCAAATATTATGAACATTTTTTAACCATTGTTGTGTTGTTCAGCAAATACAAATTAAAAACCAATTTGTTTGTTTAAAAACATCTAATTGTATCTATATCAAACACAATATTTTCAGTGCAATAGGTTTAAAATATTTTGTATTTATTACGTAATGGATTTTCTTTAATGATATTGTAGTATAAAATATTTGTGAAATATGAAGAGCTTACATATATTTAAAAAAAAAACACTTTTATTGACGATTATGAAACGAAAAAAAATCTATCCTTTTATCCAAACCAATAGCGAAGACTTATTCCTAAACAGAACGAGACTTGAAAATAAAGCTCGCTAAAGCTAAATTAAGTTTGCCCGTGTTCTAGTAGATGTCTCTGTTAACATTGGAATTTGAATGCCTTCCAGAAATTAATGCTGTTGGAACCTTTTTATTATTATTATTTGTCGCGAGTAAAATATGTATGTATAACATTATGTACACACGAAACTAAACATAAACGTGTAAAGGAATTGTTCTTGAATGTTTTTTTGGGATATTATGCCGTGTTGTGCTTCTCCTCCGTAGCCAATGTTTCAAACGGACGACAACACGACGGGGCTAGGCTTAATAGTTTTTGGTATCTGATGCTTGACGGCTACCAAGCATACTAACAATAATAATCATAATTATTATAATATTGACATACCGGCCATAAAGGGGTTAACGCGCGCAACACAGTATCATTTCTACATATATCAATACACACTATACAACTATCTACACATCTGCCCTGGAAATTATAATGCTGTCCGAAGCTTTGGCTTCACGAGGAGGAAGCGGAACACGCCATAATATCCTAAAAACTATTCAAGAAAATACTTTTGGCAGTTAACAGCCGAAAACGTATATGGCTAGGAAATCTTGTTGCCATATGTTTCGGATTTAATGTTTTGTTCGTGAAGGGGGTTAAGTTGCTCATAATATGTTATACCGCGGTGCAGAACTATTTTAAATTTTTTTGAAAAAGAGTTCTCTTCCTCTTCGTGTCTATCACATAAAAATGCAAATAAGCATAAAAACATGATTAGTGACGGTTGAATAGTTCACTGTCATGGGCAACTGTTAGCGCACTTTGGGTAATATAGATTTTTATGCAATGGCTATTGACAAAACAAAGTTGGTTGCGTTCTTTCATGCAACGGATTGGGAACTAAACTAAAGTTCCTTGATATGTTCATCATATTTTTATGGCATAGGTGCATAAACTCTTATTTTATCTATTTATTGACATTGAACTTCTCTCAGCTTTGTATAATGTTGCATATCTATCCGAGGTCCGGTCTTGGTGGGGGAATACAGAACACAAAATAATCATTAAATAACTCTTTTGCTCTGTATCAGCTGAGAAGTTTGATTTACTTTTTCTTCACCATAATAATAATTGGACCATTTCTATAGCGCCGCTTTTGTGAGAAATCACCTCAGGGGCGCTGAGTCTTTATTGTGGTAAAAAACTGACCAATTAATATCCCATTTGCTGTCGTTCTATTTATTTTATTTATTAATCTTAAGTTAGCCATTTTATTCTGAGTTCCACTAACAAAATTTTACAAATTAAGGAAAGGCATTTAATTAGGTTCAAATATTACATAATGATTGCGGCAA
Source organism: Halesus radiatus (assembly GCA_022606495.2). NCBI lineage: Eukaryota > Metazoa > Arthropoda > Insecta > Trichoptera > Limnephilidae > Halesus > Halesus radiatus. The sequence continues at coordinate 118,303 of JAHDVE020010340.1, forward strand.
ACAAACTTTGATAAAAACCATTTCAGGTATTTGTTTGCAAATCAAGCGTTATTTTGGCGGTTCCAAAGTTAATTGCACGGTAAGATAAATAGTACAGTGTATATAATTATAATAATATACAAGTTATCTCATTGATTCTCACGAAAAATTGATGAAAATTATTATTTTGATTCATCACCGAAATTTGGTAAGCACTTCTCGCTATTGTCGCACTGTCTCTTTCATGCACATTGATGTTCATATAAAAGAGTGATCGACTATAGTTTTCTATACGCTCTTGTTTTGTAATTGTTTAAAAATCCTCCATGAATTTGATAAACTTTGTCAACGGGTCGTTTCAATATCATATCTGTGCGTTTTCTGAATCAACAACATATTTGGTGTTTTTACTAAATGGTTAACCTTTCAGTGAACTTGTTTGTTGGAGACTGCTTTGCCGGATTTCGCTTTGTTGCTGCTTGAAGTGGCGTGAACTAAAATGGCAGTCAGTTATTTTGCAGCTGTTGGCGCGCGCTTCCTCCGACTGCACTCCGGTGCTTAGATTATTGTGGTTTGAATTTACAAAGAAATCTAGTGCAAATATAAGTTTTTGAATAGTGTGTGCTACGTATGAAACTATTTTACTGGTGATTGGTGATTTGTGTTTGTTATAATGTTTAACATGGATCATAAGAGCGTCGTTTACAATGCAGCCCGCGACGGAAATCTCAATCGGCTAAAAGTGAGTATTTTCATTGTGTTTGATGTACCCTCATTCAAAAATATTTCGATAAAACTTTGACTACATTGGTCTCCAGTGGGATTTCAGCAATCTGAGAATTCCGGTTTTGTCGCTTTTTGAATTGTTACGAAACCAAGGGTTATTTTTGGCATAAAAATATAGTTTTGTAAACAACATTATCCTACGCTCTCCATGATATCACCCAATGATTCGTGGACATTTTAGACAAAAGTAATCAGTAATCACGTCGGGTGATGTACAGATCTGTGACGCCCTTTTAATTATAATATCGGTTATAATAACGGCTTACAAGAAGTCTCTTTTCCCATTAATTGCAAGCTAGTCGACCCTTCGTGTCATTGGCGGCTGGCTAGCGAACTAGTGAGACCAGTGTTTTTTTTATTAAATTTAAAAATAATGTATTCCTTACACCTGCACGAAACGTAGATTATTCAATGTCAAATGTACATATTATCTATTTATAATGTGATATTCTGTTATTATGCTTCTATAACCTTAAATAAATTGATGATTCTAACATCTGACAGATGAGTTACTTGGTTACGACGGTCCACGACCTTGTTTTGGGAGCATGGCAGGTTATTTTTGTAAAAATTAATATCGGGTTCGTCAATTTACTAGTGTGTGATAAAATATGATAATAGGCCACCCACACAAAGACGAATTTGAAAAAAAAAACGCACACATGTTAATCATAATGACATGTTTCTCATAATATATAGCGGCTAATAAACCGTTCCATTGTGATTTTTCTTACAGTTTTGAACAATATTATATA